>JAGDQP010008916.1:47458-61110 GCA_022664845.1 Lepisma saccharinum | reverse complement strand
ATTTTTAGACATTGTTATCCTCATCAAGTATTTGTTTATACAGATATGATTCAAACTCAGTTTGTAGGTGATACGAAGGCACCACTTTTACGAATTGTAGCTACGACCGATAATCATCGCGGGAAAGTACAAACCATAACTTTTCAGAATGAACATTATTTACCACTTTCAAAACTTTCATTTGACACTGCAGAAATACTAGTAAATAATCATGCAGGTCGAAATTTAGCATTCGCATCTGGGAAAATGACCGTAACACTTCAGTTCAAGCGCTCATCACCAAAATGAAGAGCCGGCCGGGTGGCCGAGCGCTCTGCGGCCGTAGGCCATCAGCTCGAAGGTCGCGGGTTCGATTCCCGACAGGATCATGGGTGTGGATTTTAACAGCTAAAGGCGAATCGTGACGGGACGAAGTTCAAAGTTACTAGACTGGCCCATATAAAAATAAAGTGTTTTTTTAACAAAATGAAGAGATATACAGTTATGCCTAGAGATAGAGGTATACCTTGCTTTGCAGGACCGGTTTATCAACGGGAACATGGGATTCGGAATTTATTTCGAGAACTTTTTCGAATTGCTATGCCATTCATTAAACAAGGTGCAGAAAAAGTAGGATGACAATCTTTACAAACAGGAATTCAAGTTGCAGGGGATATGCTTGAAAACCGTCCTATTAAAGATTCTTTAAAATCACAAGTACGCGAAGCAGGGTCTTTAAGGACCAAAGCTGAAAATAAAGTCAATCAGTTGTTCAGTGGTAGTGGTAAGGGAATGGTACGTAAACGCAAAGCTTCCACCACCAACTTTAAAAAGACTAAAAAGACTAAAAAGGGGGGTATTTAAAAAGGAGCGTTGAGGTATCTTTAGTTAAATATATCCTTTCTTACACCTAAAAGTAATTAATGCTGTACGAATGAATTTGACTTAGTTTCTGTTCCTATGACACAAATGGCTATCGAATCATTTCGTATGGTAGAGTATCGGCCAATTTCTTCACTTTCTTCTGAGGAACCTATAGAACTTCATGTATCTGGAGATACTGCAAATATATTCATCCGGCACATACTTATCTTTATGCCAAGTGTAAAATATTAAGGGGAAATGGAGATACTTTACAAGTAGCAGCAGCAGGGCCATTCGAATTAGGAGATAATGTGTTGGCGGTGAATAATTTCTTACATGCACTTTTCAGTCTAGTGGATGTATCTTTAAGTGATAAAATAATTTCATCTTCGAATGCAACATACCCATTCAGAGTATATTATGAAACTTTACTAAATTATTCTGAAGATGCAAGCAAAACTCATTTATTCACTGGATTATGGTATATGGATACTGCAGGCCATTTTAATACTCTCAATGAAAATAATGTTGGTTATTATAAACGAAAATCTCTTTTTGCTGGTAATCCTTCCAGATTCTGAACATTCCTTTCCATTATTAATTTCAGAATTTGTCTCTACTCCCTTCAATACTATAGATCCAGAAGTACTATCTAAAATTCTTGGAGTCTTTCTCTGGTCAACTAACCATAAGGCAGAGGCGAGAATCTGCGTGGAACTTTATTTTTTTTTGTTGTCTTCGGGGATGAAGCGATATGCAAAATTGTGTTTTTTCTTGTCCTTGGAAACTACACGATTTTTCAGTTATACTTAGGACGATCTTCGACTTTTTTTTAATAGGTCACGACCGGATACAATTTCAAGGCTAAAATTTCTCAATACATATCTCATTTCTCAGAGATAACAACAAAGCAAACGTGTAGGCTTCTGTGTCTCCTAACTTTCTTGTCATCGCTGTGTTCGCTAACAAGATCAACCCATTTCGTACAGAATTATTACGAATGACATAAAGTTATGCCTGTACATCAGCGGCATACATAGTAAACACAGAAAGGGAACAAACAGCAATGGAGCATCTCTAAAAAGTGACGTAACCTCGCAGACATTGTTGTCCACTTGCTGGGACCGAAGAGAAATCATTCACTTTAACTTAGTCCCTAGGAATGTAACAATAAATGCTACGCTGTCTTGCAAACAACTGCGTCTACTTTAGGCGGCTGAGAAATGACCACCATCCAAAGTTTCTCCAGATGGACATCACCAGATCCCACTCTGAGACCATTTAAAAAAACACTCTTTCAGGAGTTGAAAATGGAGCTCTTACCCCGACAAAGTCTCCATACTCAGGCCTTCGGACTATCATCTGTTCAATACACTGTCAAACCCATTGCAACGTAGATCCTTCTTCAACAACGCACAGTTGTAATTTCACGGAGCTAGGTTGCTAAAAGATCATATATCGAGAATGCGTAGGCAAAGTTCCACGAAAACTCGTATTCCAGGTGCAGTGTTGATTGCTACCCCATGGAAAGGTTAAGATAGGAAGTAGAACAATGATATATATATGTACTATGAGTACGTAGTAAGTGAAAGTCGACACTGAAATCCCGTAAGAATATGAATGAAAGCAGAAGACAGGGACAAGTTGTTACGAACGGTGGAAATATTGGTCGTGGAAAAACGACTGTAGGGACAATGAGTCTAATTATCTCTTTCAACTGAGTTTTAGTCAGACACTGTAGAAGCGGTGCATATGTCCTCGCAGTCACTGTCAATATTTGCATCAGGAACAGCTATCTCAAGCTCGGACAACAGTTGTGAAACATCTCGAGGAATTGTTGTGACCGTACTTTCCTCAAACTGGTGACATAAGGATCGGACGAAATTAAGAGTCTGTGGAAAAGATATGTCATTGTATCCTGTCTGGAAGTTTTTTGGGTAAACAGCTCTCGATAGCGCCTATTGTCTTTGTTGCGTGCCTCTTGTGCCTCCTCAGATAGTTGCCCAATTGGTAAAATGCGGTGTTCAATTATGTCCTCACCCATGAATCAACAACTTGTGTACAGTTGCTGGCATATAATACCACGCATACGTTTTCAGATATAAATGTCTTGTTTCTTCAGCGTACAGGCCAAACGCTTCTTTATTAATGGTGTAGCCATTGTATATTGCTTCTAATAGTATCCATAAATGGTGCATGAGATCTCGATTTATGCCCGTTATATTGGATGAGATGGCAGCCTTCCTGAAAAATCTAAGAGCGGAATTCCCATTATTTGTGTTTCCACTTCCTTGCTTTGGCATATCGACATACAGACCCATTTCGTCTCTGAACCGATCCTGAATAGTCTTCTTTCTCGTACTCACTAATACCTTTTCCCTGTTCCCTTTTATTTGCCACTTACGTACATCCAATCTGTATGCTATGTATAGCAGGCATTCGAAACATCGAATCCATGCATGCAATGGCGATATCCCAAATTGCAAAGTTGAATAGTCAGAATCTGTATGCGTTACTTTACAAGTATTATTCATTTCTTTAGGTGTTACCCCACATATGTAACATCTCTGCGAGGACTGGTAAGACAAGGCACTGCAAACCTTCCCGTCCACCATTGTTTAGTGTAGCTCATGTTCAATAGTAATTTGAAACGTCTCGTTTACAACTATCACTGTTGGCACCAAACCCACTGCTTCGTTGCGAATACTTGTTACCTCTTCCCTAATAATATCCACAGTTTCTTTCGCAAACTTTAATTTTACTGGTCGACAGTAGCGAACG
Organism: Lepisma saccharinum; assembly: GCA_022664845.1. Lineage (NCBI taxonomy): Eukaryota > Metazoa > Arthropoda > Insecta > Zygentoma > Lepismatidae > Lepisma > Lepisma saccharinum. The sequence goes on along the minus strand of JAGDQP010008916.1, from coordinate 57,486 downwards.
GAGGAAGGTAGAGGATTCTGCCAAACCACTACGTATGTGTCGTTCTCAATGGCAACAAGCTTGAGTGGCACAAGCGCAATGCTAAACAAAGATTCGTCGCTCGGTACTTCACCCACCACGAATTTCTGTTTATAGCGGCTTTGATCGGAACTACCATCGCAATCCCACTTTGTTAATAGATTTTTTTGGTATCGTTGATGTGGCAAACTCGTCAACACGTCTTCTTGAACTTGACACAACCGTTTGACTGTATGATCAAGCAGAGCTTGGAGAGGTACTGCTGCGGCTATTTCTGAAACGGTTATGTTAGCTGGATAGCAGTTCTCCTTACTTTGACGCAGTAAGTAATATGGGGGATACAGGGTACTTTTGTACGCCTTTGCATTATCTCGTAACTTCATATACTGGTTCGAGGTCAGTTGTAAATCTATCATCAGGGAGAGAGCTTCATCAGGTGACATACCAGGTTTACCTTGCACGAACAATTGTCGTGCTCGTATGAGCTTCGTTGCGTGTTGTGGAGATGCTAATGCCACTTCTCCCACTATGCTGGCAGCGTCCTTTTTGCCTGCAGCACGTAAATTCTTCTGGGCTGCAGCCACTAGTTCTTCATGTGATATCTCTTCCACAAGAGTGTTCACTTTGCTTCTCTTAGATCGCGCATTCGCTTCTGCAAAACGTTTCTGTGGACGTCCACGACTGTTGCTGCTGGGTGTATCCCCTACACCCTGTTGCACTGCACATGACGCTATGTTCTGTAGTCTCAACTCGACACTGGCATCCCCATTTAACCATTGATCATTGTATTCACAAAATTTGTCCTACTTCTACCATATTTCCTCCATCTGGCTTTAACTTTCCCACACAGAATGCTGATCCTGTTCTTCACTCGTTTCTGCACATCTTCAGTGTGTTCGTGCAAATTCATCTGTTCGTTTACGTACTTCCAAATTTCTTCATTACGTGCACTTTCATCACATTTGTTCTACACCTCGAAAATAACTCTACGCGTTAACGCACACATTGTCACTGCAACACTGTTATTGGCACTATGTTTGCACCTGTTTGCAGCTAACGCTTCTTGTGTCACTGTCACAAAACATTTACAAAGTTTATTCGCGGAATACAGGTGTAATACATTTTACATGTCTACTCAACAGGTCTCACTGGTAACAAAAAACGATGATGCGCACCTCCATTTTCCGTCGCAGGTTACACGCAGTCATGCAACAACTTCCGGTATACTTTTTCGCCAGCAAGACAGTTCATACCTTCATGTACTTTCTCCACCTCCTAGACCAGCAACACCTCAGCTGCCTCGCTGTGCACTCTTTCCCACTTTCACTGCGCGCTGGTTTGCTGTTTTCTACACCGTCTCAGTGAACCTAAGTAGAGGAGCTGTAATCGGACATACGAAGGTCGGCGAACAGCATAAACCACACATTCTCGTTTGGAAGCGTTTTGTGCATGTAACTGTTCACCCATTGGGCTTTAGTCACATTGTTGCCAATAACGATTTTTGGCCACCTAGCTTCGTGAAATTACACACTGTGCACTCAGCTCTTGGCTTCATGATATTTTTGCCCAGAAGCAGGTGGATTTTTACCACAAAGGCGTCGCGGAGTTCCCTGAACGATGGACAATACTAGATAGTTGAGCAGAATGGTAGAGACTACATTATTGATTATTGTTCTAGAACTAGTCGTTCCTTTGAGTCGTAGTAAGTGCTTGACTGGAATTCTAAGAACACAGAATTTTTACACCGACCCAACAGTTACTACAGTGTAACAAGATAAACTTAAATTACAAAAGGATTAAAGATAGAGGGAGACAGTAATTATGTAGATACGGAATAACGGCGCCACAGGGAGGTCATGCAAACGCTCTGGTCTCTCGCGACGAGAGAGATGTTAGCGTGTCTGAATACGGTTGGGGGTTCCCGGGTTCAATTTCCGGCGCTGCCAAGGAATTTATCCTAAGCGTGTAGGTCTGGAACGGTGCCCATCCAGCATCCTGATGCAATTGGGGAGCTGTTATGAATAAAAGATAATGGCGATCACAGTGAGAGCTTAGGCTCTCCTCTCTCAACCCGTCTGGTCAGCGAGGGAGCAGTGCAGTAGACCAATCTCCTCCCTCCGGGAAGAGGCCTCATCCAGTAGTGGATTGAATATGGCTGTGATTTATTTATTTATATATGTTACTTGGTAAGTGTCTAGTAAGATTTCTTTCTTATTATAATATATATTTTCTAGCAAGGACATCCTTAATTGTTACTTTAAACTAATTGAGTTTAGTTTATTACATTCTCTTCTTTAGTTCACGATGAATTCGTGGTGTCCTCAAATCTTGTAACGTTAATTTAACTCATTTCACGATGTCATACAATGATGAAATTTTGCACAGCATTCCACTGTTACTTTTACATATTTCTGTAAATTTTAAAAGCATATTTTAATATTGTTTAATATAGCCTTCTTTATATTAATATAAATACTAGCCTGCAACGATGTTGCGTTTGACTGGTTGCAGAACCCTTTAGGATTTGAGTAACAGAATATTAGCTTGAGGAAAAGTATCCGAACACCAAAATAGCTCGATAAATAAACCTTTTTAAGACATTTTTCTTAAACAATTAGTACTAAAATGTAAAATAATAATAATAATTTTATTTATGCATAACTAAAAAGAAAAGCATGAGGTAAGCCAATTCCAGAATTTATAAATTGACTGTATATGAGAACGCGCCTAATATTTTGCTTTTAGTCATGCATAAAATAAATTAATTTGTTACTTTTTAATTCGAATTGTTTAAGAAAAGTATATATTTAAAAAACGTATTTAATAACTTTTCTTCTATATATGTGTGTCGGCAACTGTTTAATTTTTTTGACACGGATGTGGCTGCTCCGCTCCTGTAATATTGTTTTTCTAGCATTGTATTTGCATTCTCTTGCAAATGTCTCACTGTTTATTTTATACATATGGCTATTGAGAATCTCTTTTAAGTAGAAAAGTTTAATATTCTATATTCTTTGGGGAGTCCTTTGCATAAAGTTCTTCCGCTAAATCCTGCAATGCCCAGTGTCTATTATATTTTAGAGAAGAGTGGCATATATCTTGAGAGCTATTATAGAATATTATTATGGGATAGAACAGTCTATAAAAAAACGAATTCATTTGTTAGTACATATTTAATGTTTTTTTACTACTATTCTTAGAGCAAATAGTTTAGAGTTAAGCTTCTTTCAAAATTGCCTTAAGGTAATAACCAAATTCACATTTATTCATATGTATACATATATACACTCATATTCTTTAGAAGGGTTAATAGCTATTCCCTTTTAGGTTTTCGCGTAGTATAATTTCTAAAAATCTTGTTTTGGTGTCCATGTTTGCATTTAAGTAAGCAGCCTGACGTTTTATATTTTTACTAAAGAATTTTGTTTTTTATGGATGTATTTTAGTTTTGTGTCATTTAGTAAAATATAATTATTGTCGAACCAATTTTTACTTTGTGCTAATATTTTAATACTATTAATGCTTAAATTATTAATATTGTTTGCTTCAATTATACCCTTGTGTCATATCTAGTGATGTCATATATAAAACCAAGTAAATCTAGTGGATATGATCAAATATCTCCGTACATATTTAAGGGTTGCACTGAATTGTTAGTAAACCCTCTTTGTCATATGTATAATGTTATACTAAAAACCCAAATCTTTCCGGATTATTGGAAAAGTAGCAATGTCTGTTCTAATTTCAAATCAGGAGAACCCTGTGAAATTCAGAATTATTGTCCTATATCCTTAATATCTACACCTTCGAAAATATTGAACAGATATTGTTCAAAAGAATATAAGATCATGTAAAGTCATATATATCAGTTTACCAAAATGGGTGTGTTCCGAAAAGATCTACGGTAACGAATTTGATTAATTTTACACAGTTTGTGTCAGAATCACTAAACTATAAGAAATCTGTAGCTGTAAATTATACAGATTTTGCCACAGCTTTTGCTATCTTATTAAAAATGTTATGTAGCTTTTGTTTGTCGTCTCCTCTGTTAAAGTTCATTTCATCTGATATATTTAATCGAAGACAATTTGTATCATACAGTCATGTAATCTCTTCGACGTACGGTGCCAATTCTGGCGTACCGCAAAGATCAAACCTCGTACCATTATTTTTCTTGTTATTTATTTATGATTTACCATGAGTAGTAAAATTTTCAGTGTCTTCTGTTTGCATATGACTTGAAGTTGTAGAAAGAAATAGTATAACAGATACAGTTGACAGAATTGGAGGCTGATCTAGATAAATTCTATGAAGGGAGTCTTGAAAACAAGTTTTATTTTAATATAAGTAAGTGTTCAGTATTGACTTTTTCTAAATTATCTAATCCTCATTTGTTTGAATACAAAATTAATGGAGAAATATTGGAAAGAACAACGATAATAAAGGATTTGGGTGTGATATTTGATAATGAATCTACATTTGGAACGCACATCGAAAGAATATGTAATGATGCGTATCATACACTTGGTTTTCTGATAAGAAATTCGCAAGATATAAATAGTGCGCAGACTTTATTTTGTTTGTGTAATTGCCTTGTCAGAATACGATTGTGAAATTTGGAGGCGTTTCTATCAATGCCAGATAAATAAACTAGAAAAAATACAAAATAAATTCCTGTGTTATGTCTTTTATAAAAAAATACGGGAGATAATCCTATCAAGAAAAATTAGGTTATGCTAAGTTATTAGAAGAATTTTATTGGAATAACTTTTATTGTAGAGGGGAAATAGTTCAATATTTTTTTTCTTTATAAAATTATAAATGGATTGGTAGAAAATCTAGAATTTCTCCAGTTATTAAATTTTAATGTTAACAAAAATTCATTACATGTTAGAGTGCCATTTTATTACAGCAACTCAAATATCGAAATTCATCAAAATTCGCCATTAATAAGAATGCGTAAGAAACAAAATGAATTAATACGTGAAGGAAATAATATTGACTGTGAAATGGCTAATTAGACTATAAAAACGTTATATTTTAGAGCACACTTAACGCACTCCATTTCAAACAAACAATTATTTTAAGCCTTGTTTGGTTCATATTTTGCGTCAAACTTAAAGTTTGATTGTTCTTTATGATATTACTGATTCAAGATGTTGTTGGAATTTCAATTCTAAAGATATTATGGTTATGTTTATGAAATGTGACTGTAACTGTGATTATATTTGTGTTATTGATCACTAATTTATGTTTGTTATAAGAAATTATGATAATACGTAATGCAAGCTATATTTCTGTGCATTGAATGGAATCGGATGTTTGTTGTGATTAGTTTTAGTTGCACAGCGTTACATAATGATGTAGTATTTGATCGTACAGCAAAGCTTCTTGATCTCTCGACTGATCAAGTGAAATATAATTATTGAGAAATGTTTTTATGTTCTCGGTAAAAGTCCATGCAAGAATCAGTACTACTAGATGTTTTACATAAACCTTTGGCAATAAATGGGAAAAAGTCATCAAATTAGGTCTCGGCATTATACCTTGTCAGTAGTTTACAGCTGTAGAATATATCGATACTTGCATACTAATAATACTAATAAATTAGGAGTTAGGTTATCATTGATGGGATAATAACAAATGGAAGTTAGCATATATAAAGTATTGAGAATCGATCCGAATACTTCTAGAGAAATACTAACAAGAATTTAAATGTCAGAGTTTAATTACCTTTTAAAAAAACAATAAGTAGTAACACACCTGGTTAAATTTATTATGTAATGCATTCTAATTATCTGCATAAGTATATTTAAATTTGTATATTAAATATATAAAAATTAATAAGAATCAATAAAGAGAACAAACTTTACAAATGAATAAAATGTTAAATAAATTCTAAAATTTTTACTTGTACTCGTACGTGCAAATTTATGTATGGAAGAAAATTTATAAATTTTAAAATCTATACATTTTAAGATTGTAATAAGTACTTTCAGAATTGTATCCTGGAAGGGTATGAGAATCCACAGGGGTGAGTAACCTTATAGAGCACAAAATTATAAAAACACTTTCAGAGAGAATAGAGTGGAATGATTATACGAGAATCCATACAGGAAGATAACCTTAGGAATGTCAAATTTGTTAAGTATAAGATAAATAACTTTATAGAACATGTGATGTTTCATACACAGTAAAATTAATGTTATAATTTGTAATTTATCATTTTAATATTGTATAAATACTCTAGATTGTAATGGTATCAATCATGCCTCTATCACAAATCGTTATTTCAATAACTTAATGCACATTTGGTGCACCTAAATTCAAGAAAGGCAATGTATCAAAAACAATGTATATATCACATGCACAAATTATCAAATTATGAAAAATCAAGTACTATGCATTAAAACAGTAGCTCAAGTATACAGGAAAATAGGTACTACTTTAAGTTCCTGGTCATCTATTTTAAAAAGTAAAAGTTTGTGACGTCCAGATTGTTTACAACAACTTTCAAACCTCGCATGTATAAACCTGTGTACTTTCTGTAAAATCATCATTTCACCACTCATACAATCACTGATCACTGAAGTTCATCCTTGCAAGAGGTTGAGAGGAAGTTAAGCTGAAAGTAAGTTTGCTGTGTTATTTATGTTTTCAATATAGTTGATCAATATTCTGTGCTTTACCAAAATTCTTGTCAAATCACAGTGAACGTTTGTCTTAAATAAGTGACAGGTATATTATCTCAAGGTTTCATTGAACGTTTTAATAGTCAAGTAACGTAACATAACTTGTATTGCACTTGCAAATAGGACAAGACTCTGTTGTAAAAGTAAGCGGTAGTTATTAGGATGTAAAGCCTCCAAACTATGAACAACAGCACGATCCAAACAAAGCAAAGTAAATCTAGTTATTGTTGAACTGCTAACATTCTACATTGACTCCCCCGAGGAAATAACATTACAGTTAAATTGTATTCCACTATACTTGGGCTATGTCTCAGAATTGGTATCATTCCTGTTATTCTGTTAACATTCTTAAATATAAATAAATACGTAATCTTCAGGTCATCAAACCAAGTGTTTAATATCAAACCTAAAAAAATGTCACAAACGTTTAATCATTATTATAATAAGAGCGCTAAAAGAAGAGCAAGAAACACACAATACTGTAATATAAATAATAAGACTTTGAAGTAAAATTTCTTGGTCAGCACAACTTAAAAGTGCAAGTGATAATTCATATAGGTGAGAAACTTTATGGATATCTAGAGTGTAGATGTGTATTTCTATGAAAGCGAATTCGTTGTAGCGAATTCTAGTAGCGACTTGCGCATGCGTACTTACTTATGGTTTGTTACTTCCGTAGACGCAAGGAGAGAAAAAGCGCGAAACCTCATACTCCTGTAACTTCCACTTGTGGTCATTGGATGGTCCTCAATCTGTAGTGGGAGATTATGGTTCTCTTCTAAAAGTATTCCTTCATTGGCCTGGTTTTTCCTTAGGCATAGTGGAGTAGGAATCATCTCGTGGGAAATAGGTTTTGGAATTTTGGGATTATGTGTCTTGAATTTCAAATGTGTTTAACGGGCCTGTATCTTACTGTCAACTTTTACATCTTTGGAACATTACAATAAGGTAACCTAAATTTGATTCACATCTTAGCATTGTAGGAGGTTACATTGGTTACGCACAGAAGAAGTTTACGGATAAAAGAATCTTAGTAACACAATACAATTTCTGTATGGTTGACACTTGTAACATATGAACTTTGTATACCTATGGCTATATCTTGCTCAAAGAATCTCTGTGTTGGATACAACATAGGGAAGGAAATACAAACCACACAAAAATATAAATTTGACATTTTCTCCAGTGAGACCTATGCTTTCTTATTTCAAGGATTATAACAATAGATACACACAATGGAAAAAGAAACAAAAAACCCATAAACTTTGCATTTATGAAAGAAGTATAAAAAAATATCATTTCTGAGAAAGCTCAAATATATGTTCGTGGGAAAGGGTTGATTTCAATCGAAAGCAAGAGTTTATACCTAAAGCAAAAGTGACTAAACTGTCCTTGACTATATGAATTGAAATGGAAATATTAAGTCTAGAACAAAATTATGACTCTTCGATGCTGTTTTGAAGAAACACAACAAAAAAATATAAAAGAAGAGGGGTTACTTTCTTAGATGAGTGGGTAGGGACAGAACGAATGAATTACAGTCCTTCTGGGGTGTTTCCAGAATCTACCTGAGGTTGGGGAGAAAAAGAGAAAAGAAAAAGAGAACGTTCGTTTTCTTTTTGGAGTTGACATTGAAATAAAAAGCAAAAATAACGTTCAATTGTAGTTTGGATGTGAAGAAGGAGAAGACAATTCAAATTGAAAAGAAAAAAAGAGTGTGCAATTTGAGCTTACTACATGTCTGAAAATTATCCAACTTAATTTTAGGATAGAAGAGAACGTTGGATGGTAATACTGCGCAGAGTGTGGGGGGATTCTTCATGCATGTGCCTTTTGAGTTCCGTGATCCTCGCTTCCTTCAACATCCGTTAATCATGCAATGTGTTGTTCTTCTTTGTTGCAGTTGACAGCACTTCGAAGAGAGACATTCTGAGCATGTTTCCAGCAATGTAAGGATCCTTGGGTTAAGTGTGTGGAAGCTGAAGATTCCTCTTTTTTAGGTGAAGTTTATTTTCCTGACCTACACTTTCTGCTCGTATAAGTTGCAGTTGTGCTTCTTTGGGGAAGAAAACGATGTATGCCCTCATGAAATAAGTCAGGTTCTGTTCTGTTAGAAATCATAATAGTATCTTTTCTATGTATTTTTTTAAAAAAGAAACCTTGCTAAATATAGGAAGTAAAGATATTGGTCTATAGCTTTGTGCAACCAATTTGTCTCTATTTCCTAACTTGCTATTATTTTACAACATTTTATTGAAAAGCGACTGTGTTAATGCGTAGGCATTCCCTGAATAGAAAAGTAAACAGATGCAAAATATATGTTATTTTGTTTTATTACTTTCACTGGAAAATCATCACTTGTAAATTGTGTGTATTTTAGATTTTCAATTTCGTTAAAGATTTCGCTTTCGGATATGAGAATAATATACATGGTTTAATTTTCTGCATTTTAGATGTTTCAAATATTTGTAAGGCCCATGTACATGTTGTTCGGTGTCTTTGTTAAAATGTCTTCAACTCCTGCGAAATATTTGTTTAGTGTTCCACTATCTTGCCGTAGGCCTTTAATTATTACTACGTTAAAAGTTCTGGGATTTTTAAAATGAAAATACTTATGTTATCCTGCACTAAGATTACAGTAGATATTTTCTGTTATTATTTCTTATTATTTTCTTCTTCTACAAAGTACATACAGAAATCATAGAGAATGAATTTGAAGAAATCCTTAGGCAGTTTTCTCCTTTGACGGTTACGTTAAAATATATTGGTTGGCAAGACTGGGAAACGAAGAGAATGCAAGGGGTAGGTGCAGCATAAAAAGAAGAGATCCCCAAGCTCGTCTCTGAAATTTATAGGGTTCTTCGCGATCTTCGTACCCCCTTCCATGCATCAGTGTCAAGCAGAGAATAACTATATTTACCGCCGAGCGATTCGTCATAGTAGGGAACCCCACTCCGCTTAGAGCAGAGGACTGCATGAAGATCATCAGTCATCGTCACGGCGACGCGAATCAAGTCGATGCGATCAACCTGTCGTCAGCTTCGTCTCTATGTCATGCACACCAATCTTCATTTATTCGCAGATTCATAAATCCTCTTCATGAAAGAAGATCAATGGAGGAGAAGTTATTAACACCACTAAATTCGAAATATGTATCATTAATGCGCTAAGATCAATTCAACCTTGCGATTTTATGTTTTATCAAAATTGTTACCGAGTCCTATTGCAATTGCGAATACGAGAAAATTAAGACCAAACAGACAAATACCCTGGAAACAGCATTCTCTCATTAAATAATATTTCCAAATTATAAAAAAC
>JAGDQP010008916.1:0-47058 GCA_022664845.1 Lepisma saccharinum | reverse complement strand
TATTATTATTATTATTATTATTATTATTATCAACTCCTTGTATTCTATAATATAAATAACTTGATTTAGGGCCTCAGTTTAGCCATGTAAAAGACAGAACTATCTCTCACGGTTTTATTCTATATTAAGGTAACATAAAAAAAATGAGTGCGCAATTTGTTCAACTGAACATAAATTATAGAAAATTAACTTATTTAAACTCTACAATACACTGAATGTTTAAACAGTTCTCTACACATTTTCTTTAAGTATAGAGTCAACTGGGGTAATTTTGGATACGGGGTAACTTTGGGCGAAACTGGTACATCAAAATTTGAAAAGCTTTTCTTGTTGTTTCGTGAATGAATCTTTTATATCACAGTAACATGTGCGGTTCACTGATTATTAGTGTTGTTTATTCGTATGGTTACAAACATCAACATAACTAACTAACTCTGTCTTACGGAACTCTCAAGTTCATCGCTGCAGTACAAATGTTAGCCATTTGATTATATGCTGGCAAGATCAAACCACTTTTCATAAGGAACATCTTCCTAGCGAAAATCCCTTCCAATATTGTCACGATGTCTTGGTCTTTCCAACGGCATCCTCCCGATTTACCAACCACGATGGAATTTATTCTTCGTTTTCCCCCACCCGAGCTATTTGGCTGACCATCTCAGCCGTCGAGATTTCAATATTCTTATAATATTCTATGAATCAGAGAGTCTGTGTATTCTTAATTATGTAGTCTCCTTCATTCACCGGTCATCTCGTTCAGTTTCGACCAGTATATCTTTCTGGAAACATTCTTGGTAAGCACACGCAATTTCTGTGATTAAGTATTTTATTCGGGTTTTATGTTACCTACCATATATTTTTTATGGCGTCTTACAAATGTTTCATCGGCTTATCCCTGGCCGACACGTTCCCGAATCATTTCACGTACTCTATCTCAACTTGAATTTATCATAAATACAATTCTAATTTAAAAAAATCACATATATTATGATTAAGTTTAGATGAAAATGTCCAAATTTGATTACATTTATAACTGTCATGTTTGTTCACGTTCTGTTCAAGTATTGTTATTTCAATTACCGTTTTATAATTGAAATGAAGAAGGCACTAAGCAGTGCTGGATTAAACCATTTGGAAACCATGGACTAATGGCTCTGTTAGGGCTCCCTACTACGAATCCTTTGTGGTCATGGGCATCGTCAGAAAAAAATTCAGTGGGGATCAAGTGGTATAGTTGCCTGTGTTTCTTCACTCTGTTGCAACGAGCAAGAAACAAAAGTACGAATCTTGCATACGTTCTAGGCTAGCCACATAGATTATTATTACTATTAGTAAAGTGAGAAAGATAAACTATAGTTATATAGATATTCTACATAAACTCCAACTGAAAGAAGTTTACATAAAATGGGTGTTTACAGAATATGGGAACATCATTTCTTGCAAATAGCAATTACACAGGGCACGAAATTTTATCTATTTTTGTCGGTAACATGGATAACAATAATTATTTGTACTAAATTTGGGGCGCTGATTTTTTGTGACCCATCACGTGAGATTATTTTGTGACGGAAACTTTTACTTTCTCTGTTCCATATACGTGAATGCACGTTATTTAAATGTATAAGTATACATTTAAATAACGTGCATTCACGTATATTTGATCATAGTTATAAATATGTGTATACCTTCAGGTATGTGTTATAAACACCGAAAGTTTGAAAGCAATAAATTTAGTAGTTCCGAAATTATATTTTTTTCCATATTAATTCGTATTACAGATGCAGAATGTTTGGCGATCTGCAAAGCTTTTGGATACAATCTTCCGGACAACTCAGTTTCGATCGAGACATTTTTTAAGATAGTATGTCCGTGGAAGGATGCATAAATTTATTGTTTGTAGCTAACATAGTATGTTACCTAGGAAACTCATGCATTTGCTCCATGATTGGTGTACTGTTTACCGAACTAGATCCAATTATGTGAAAATACACATATAACTAAAAGCTTAATTTCGAGCACGTTTAACTTCAAAAGGTGCATTCTACACAGAAAAAAGCCCTGGTAAATCCATCTGCTTTTGCATTACTAAATTGTATTGTCAAAATTTAGTTATGTAAAGAATGATATTGACAAAATTTAGTTATTGTCGATTTACTTTTAGATCCAATCGTTCGAATAATCAAGAAGTCAGTAGTAGAGTACAGGCAACCAGGGAATGTTGCTTTATCTCGAAATTGGTGCAATATATGAAGATGAGAGTATGAGGATATGTTACAGAGAAGATATTTGACCTATGGTGTAATTTTTGTTGAATTTGAACCAGGGGGAGAGGAGATATTTATTTTTTAAATATTTTTTTTTTATTTTTACTTTGGATAGTATTGGGATTATTGATATTGGTCGATAGTTATTATAATCTAATTTACTTTCTTTTTTATATATATTGGAATTATTTTGACCACTTTCATACAATCTGGGAAAGTACACTCTTCAATGCAATTATTGAACAGGTAGGCAAGGACTTCGTCTATGTATCTTGCCCCCATCTTAATTGTAGCTGAGTTTTGACCATAAACATCCATTGTAGTACTGTTGTATAAAGTATTAATGGCCTGGCATATTTGCTCAACTGTTATATGGCTGAAATTAAAATTCAGCCGTGGCCTACTATTCACGTTAAAGGCTTTTTGAAGATATGTGAACATTCTTTTTTTAGACGAAGACACCGCCTTCAATATTTGTTCAACCTTGATTACAGCTTAATTCAAGCTTTGGTTTTAAACCGTTAATCTGAGCTATTCTCTATCCTAGTAAATCACCTCTTCTCTCCTGAACAGAACATACTTCCACTAAGAAAGAACAAACAAAATAATATTTCATGAAACGCTTTTAGTCCTTATGTTTCCACAGAAACTCAAAAAGTATCCATTAATGTGTATTAATCTTTGAAAGTACCGTATCACAAGTTTCATAAACATACATTATGGTAATTAACAGGAAAATATAATATTGTGTATACAACATATTTATAACGCAAACATAAGCAAAATATTTGCTTGGTATGTTTCAATAAATCACAGTTTCAGGAAATATAAAGATTCAATTCAATTGAGTTTCGTTCAAAAGTTCATCTTAAAAGGATTAGAGGCGTAATATTTAAAACAGATTTACTTTGTAAACTATGTAAGGTTTGCTTAGGTTAGATTCTCTTATCCTCGATGTACTCTTAATCAAGATTGCTTACGAAAACTAACATATTTTTTACGCAATAATAATCAAGATTATATAATGACTATATAATAATCAAGACTACCTTTAAAACATTTATCCAAATATGCTTCAAATCTTTCAGTTAGTAAACCATTTCTCGTATTGACATTGTTGTATCAACCCAATGCAAAAACTCCAAGCATAAGTATTTTCATAGACATAATTCTCCATTCTTTAATACAACACATTTACCTTCAAGTAGCTGCTTTACAAAAGAAGATCTATGCATTAATATTATCATTCATACTCCAAATGTGCATAAAAATAATCCTAGGTACAATCAGACAAGCTATATAATTAACACAGACATAAAATAATGCGGGTATGGTTCCGTCGTGTAAGTACCATATATTCAAGTCAGTATTGATAATATTGGCAATAAGTTGGGGAGTCATTGCAAATAATGCAGGTCCTAAAGGGTCCCCCTGCTGTACTACTCTTTGAGATAACATAATATCCTTAAAATAAATAGCTGGCTTGAGCATAACTTTGTAACACATATGCAAATATGGATGTAAAAATATCCTTGACAACTGTGAGCATTGCTTGCCTGTCTATTTCTTAGAAATCATTTTTGAAGTCAATAACCTTCTGGTGAGGGTATGAATAATATATGCGGGCAATATGTGCAGCAGCTTCTACTGCATGTTGAATACCTACTCCAAGTTGATGTGGACAAAGGTGCTGAATTAGCTGATATTTAATTCTTCCGCATATAATTTTAGAAGAAAGTCTTTTCCATATGTTCTCTATAGCGACTGGTCTAATGCCTCCCCATCTCTTTTCCAGTGCTATAAGAGAAGCTCCGAAGAAAAATGGCCTTATTTCTATGGGCACATGTCTTGATAAGATCAAAGAAAAAGCTCGTAAGTAATCTTGGTAACTCGATCTTTAGATTCTTGTAAATTATAAGGTATTAAGTACTTGAGGATTGAAAGACGCATGCTGTCTATCCCTCCAGCTGAACCAGAAGAGATTGATTTAAGCGCCTTAAGAAACTCGTTGGACGTAACTTTATTAACATCAGTATTATTATCTATTAATTAAGAGGTGCAAATGGATAAGGATGCGGAGGATGTTTTTCTTTTAAAGCTCTCGAAATGGTGGTGTCTGATGGAGCTAAGCTGCCTTGAGAAATTAGAAGTCTGTCAGCACAATGTATGTCGTCACCAGAAAGTTTATTCTCAATATATTTGATTAAGACATCGTTCGATGATTTGTCTTCAGAAATTAGAAGTCTGTCAACACAATGTATGTCGTCATCAGAAAGTTTATTTCCAATATGTTTAATCAAGACATCGTTCGATGATTTGTTAACAATTTTATAATGTTTGTATTTATTTGACATGACTGTCAATGGATTAGTTATATTATCATAAGAACAACTGGACCAAAGTTGAATTTTCTGTTTCACCCATGTGGTGAAATCTGAGATTTTTGCGGATCTTGAAGGCATATTGAGTGATATATGGGTCCGATCCAGTGTTCGATATTATTAGATGTCACAATCTTCTGAAGAATTTCAACAAGAGCATTTCTTGCTCCTCGAGGAACTCTACGGAGAATGGGCACTGATGACTTAAGCCTTCCCAAACTATCAATATGTTTAGAACTTAGAGTATTTTGACCAGGAATACTGCCACTTGAAAGCAAGTCATGAGCAAAGGAAATTTGATTAGGTGAACATTTAGCGCTAGGCATAGATGCTCTCTTTTCCTTGGTAATGTCGTTGTGACATTTACCGTTGTGTATCATTAGTTCTCTAGAATTAAGAAAACACTTATTACATTTTGAGCAGAGGAAATACCTGAAATTAAAACTGACTCCAGCTTCAATTATGTGCAGAACATATGAAGACCTTGATTATTCATTGTTTTTTCATTGCTGAAATAATTTATGTATATCCTAGGTAGATATTGCTATTGTTAAAGAATTCAAAATCTTTAACGAACAAAAACTGAAATTTGCATTCTCCAACATGCCACAAAACAGGAAGTGAACAAAATCGCATCCAACAAGAGCGAATCCATGTCGCTTAACAGATCACCTACGTAGGGCAATACACAACACGAGAAGAAAACAACTCGCACTATATAGAATTGCTCTGAAAGGAGAAACAAAGTCGACATGACACCAAACATATTTCTAACACCGACCAGAATCTCTGAACTATGAAATAACGCGAAACACCTCAGGACATATAAAAAGTCAAGACTGGAAACACATACCAATAAATCACAATTACACCACTCAAAACTAAATAAATTTGCGGAGCCGAACTAAAACACGTCTATATAGATCAACAATTGACATAATTTAATCTCGTAATCTAGACATTCAACTACATATACGTAGTTATTATAATTAGGTAAATAACAAGAATTTCAGATTTGTTAATATGTAATGTTTAATGTTTTAAGTTTGCCAATATACACTTTAATTTTGTCTTTAATTTTTATGTTTCAACCGTTAGTTTTTACAGTGTGAATTTTGAATAATTTTGGTGTATTTTTCCCACTCCGTTTGTTACTTTTCTTTAAACATCTTTACGGACCAACGACATGTATTTTTAGTGCAAAAGTTATTATTTTTTCTGAGACCAGTTTGTTACTTTCCAGTTTAAAGTTCATATCGTTTACATACGTTAGTAATAATATTTTAGTGCGGACTTACCAAGTTATTTTGGTGCAACCAATTTGCTGCATTCACTTTTGTTCTACGTTTCTAGACCAACCTTTTGCGCCATGATTTTATAAGTCACATTAATTTTACAGGACATACAGTTAATTTGGGCCCTCTCTTTAATGGTTTGCTCCCATTGCTATTGAGACTTACAATTCTAACGTGTAACCTTTTTCCTTTTATGTTTAAGATTTCAGTATCCACATTTTGTCCGATTCATTACGGATTATTTGCTTGAACATAGTTGTAAGTCTAGAAACTACAGATTACATTTGCCTTTTATATTTATGTGAGATTAAGCATCCTAATTTTTGAGTCCGCATCCTGCAGTCGCATTTACTTTTATAGGAAATGGTTTTGATATATTTTGGATTGATCAAGTCGGATTTACAAGGCTTGGCAAGGCATTTACGTTTACTGTCCCATTTTTTTTACATTTTTTTTTACGCTATGGCATTCAGGCATTTGCATCCTAGGCTCTTTTCTCGTACACTCACCAAGTGTTTTTATTTGAAAAGGTAGCTCCTACTTTGTATGCGTTAATTTTCTCGTCTAGTATATAGCATGTGCTAATGTACTTTTAATTTCGGTTTGAGTTGTTCATTTTAATTTTATTTTTACCCAATTACTTTTTCGTTCACGTTTCCTAAAAGGTTGTACACCACAATTTTTTTTAGTTTTTCAAGCAGTTTGCTTCCTTCATTTTGAGGTTAAGTTTGCATATGTTGTTGGTACTGTGGAGTAGTACCATTGTTCCTGCAATATAGCGATGTAGCAAGGACTACTGTCGAATTATACGCGGATTATTCCTTTATGGAATTACTTTTGGCCAGTTTCTGATAAATCAGACGTTTAGGGCGAATTTTGGATATTTTTTGAAACCCATACTATGATCTACATTTTTCATGGGGTTTCGTGTAATGATTTCTTTAGCGCGTTACTTCGAAGCACTGAAGGTATGGGTCTGCTGAAGGTTACCGCCTTTTGTTTTGGATTAACCTCCCTTCCCCTATTCATGCGGTGATAAATATATCTAACGAATTATGATCTTGATTTCTTATGCTCTGCAGTAACTATTTCTTTGCATTTCTCTCAAAATTTTATACCAGACATTGTTTTTAATTTTCTTTACATATACCATTATAATTTAATTAATGTTAATAATAATACCTAAGCACTTGTATTTTCCTCGTACAACTATTTTTCTAAAATTGCTGACGACGAGAATAACATTGCCACAATTTTTGGTTCTCCTCGTTTCATTTTAAACTGATATCTATACACACCGCAAACCGCAATATAACATGACTCTTTAAGCGCCACTTCTACGTAACTTGGTAGGCAGCACTTCCTGGAACTTCTATCATTACAACGTTGCACTTTAATATATGCTCAAGTTCATTTCCCTTTTACGTGCATACCTACTTAATATTATTCTTTTGAAATTATTCTTTTGATTTTTGAAGCGCATCATCCCCGCTAGTCACACTAACTTTCTTCTTGGAATAGCAAACTTGTATCTTGCTAGTAACACGAATATTTCGGTTTGTATCAACAATAGATTTTGATTTTCCCATATTTATGGTTGTTCATTGGAACTCCGAACCATTTGTCTAGATTGATTGTATTGATTTTTATTTACGGCTCCCTATGTACGTATTTTTCCTCCCACTTAGTTTATTTTCGACCTCTTGTAACCATGGTTCCGCCTATCACTCTTAGATGGTTGTTTTATATTTGATTGTCACTTACAGAGCAACGTTTGTGTTGTCACATTAACTCACCATAATTTTTTCGTATTACGTGCGCCACTACTACACCCTTAAATTGTTTGTTTGTTCAGTTTTTTTATTAATCGCTGTCACACTCTAATTTCATTCTTAACGGTGTTCATTTTTTTTACGCTGCAATGCATCTTTGCCTCTCGGCTAATTGACTTATATCTTACCGCTCTTTTCATGTCGATTGTTTGTTTGCTTCCTATAACGGTTCACTTTTAATTCCGTTCATTTTTTCTCCTGACTAGCAATTCAATATTCTTACAATCCGAGCCTCGGTGGCTGGTTCACATCCAGATCGTGTAAAATGATCCTTAGTCCTCTTCTCTCTATCATAAGTGTTACCCGTATGAACAGTACCCATAACTCCCAATTCTACCGCACATATGCTTCGATGTCAGCAGTTAGACCCTAACCGAACGCACCAAAAATCAGCATCACTAGCACTTTACAGGTGCTTTCTTATCAGGAACGCTAGGCACCTTACTCCACTTCCGTGGCCCCAACATACGTGCATCTCCTAAACTGTGAATTCATGGGCCGCTGGAACCCTCTTCCGAATAACGTTACATATATTCTCTTCTACCACGTAGCCCATCTTCTTTATCAGTCGTTGCATGTTTCCACATTTTTCGTTCTCCCACTTTATATTTCTATTCACAGGTCCAGTATTCTCATGTATTCACTATATCGCTTTCGGTTGCGTTTTGCCTATGCTTTATCATGCTTGTGTACAACAACACAAAATAATCTATACTATAATATATAGCTTATCTTATGTGCCATCATCAACCCAATTTTATGGCCAGCTATGTCATGATTTATTTCGTTTTCTGACTGTATTTTTATTACTAAATTATTTACTCAAGTTATGCAAGATGCATAATAGACGTAAGAAGTCAGAGAGGCGCGGACGTAGGAACAGACCATTACCTAGTAAGAATCACATTTAGGTGTAGAATTCAACTAAAAAAGAGAGCCACAGTATTACGAAATGTATCTTTTGATGTAGATAAACGGCGAGACAGAAAAGAGAGAGAAAAATACCATGAAGAAGCAAGAAAAGTAATAAGGAATAAAGAACAACGAAAATCAACAGGAAGTGGTAATGCAAATAAAGTAGAATCGATGTGGAACGGAATGAAAAAGAGCATAATGACAGCAGCAGACCTAACGATAGGGGAAGTAACATTAAAGAAGGAAAATATCTGGTTCGATAAAGAATGTGTAGAAATAGTAGAGACAAGACGATAAGTGTACAAGGATTTTCTTAATAGGCCTACAAGAAGAAAGAAAGAAGAAATGGATAGGATGAATAAGCAAGTAAACAGAATATGAAGACAGAAGAAAAGAGAGAGGACGAGACAACAAATATTTCACCTAGTTAGTTCGTTAGTATTCGAATAATTTGGGAATTATTTCGATAGATCGAAGCACAATATCAATAAAATTTGGCACCCTTATGTCCTTCCCTCTAGGGATGCAGTGGTGAAGTTTGGGCCTTAGCGTTTGCTTACCTCGTGAGTTAGAGATCACGAGGCTACCATTTCGTTGAAAACGATAAAATTAAAAATCTAGTAAAGTTAAAAGAAAGAAAAGGATTTTAGATAACAGAAAATATATGGTTTAAGTTAGGGCTTTCTTATATAGGAAAGAAAAGTCGACATACGATAATAAATTGCACAATAATTATAATGCTCACTTTTTATGTGTTTACTAAAGAAATAAGGCACATTGCACTACAGTATCGGAAGTAAAATCATCAATTAATAAGGGTCTCATTTGGTAGAATTATTTTCAAATCTTACATTTTTATAATTTTTTAGCGCTAAATCCGAAATTAAGGAGAAATCCACAGTGATTTATTAACGAAACTCCAATAAAATTATATGGGATACGTGTAGATAATAAATGTAACATAAAATTCAGTTAAGACAATGCGAAGAATTATGTTCTGCTTTTTAAAAAGTAGGGCCTATAATACTTTGTCGAAAGAATTTGTACTCAAATCTTGTTAAAAGCTGATGTATGCTTAAAGACACTGTCCGCAGTTCTCCCCCTTTTGTCATGAAATTATTCAACGACATTTTTGTGAACCAATGAATAAAGAGTTATAAAAGGTTGAACATAAATTATTTTGTCAGGTTTAAGCTGTTGATCTCAAGTAAAGAGGAATGAATCTAAAAATTCTTGATTCTAGATTCTTAGAAATCTAGCACTCACCCTCCGAATAATTTAACTTCTTTATGGAGAAATAAAGAATGAAGGAATAAATGTTGAAACAGGAAATTAAATTTAATTATGGAAAAATGAGAAAGAATATAATATAGAAAAGTTTGGTTTAGTTTGAAATCTCATCATATCTAAATTTTAGCCCTAACACGCTCCCCTTTTTCTAAAGAATACGTTAAGTATGAGATTGAAAACTAGATGAAAGAGTGAAAAAGTAGATTTAATTGGCATATAGTCTATAAGGAAGTTGATTACAGCTTTTGCAAGCTAAGACAAGAAAGTTTATATGCATGATTACTATATATTTGACTAGATGATGGTGTAAGTGTATAATTAGTATATATTTGAAAAGATGATTATGTAAAAAGAATGCAAGTGTATAATGTATGTATGAGACCTTAAATCTCTTTTATTCTAAAGTTAAACATAAGTTTAGCAAGTAAGATATACATGAAACGAAGGTCAATGTGTTTTCAGATAAAAGCTCTATTACGACGAGATTACGTCACATTCTAGTTATAATAAACTTTTGTAAACTTTATTTTATATGGGGTAGTCTAGTAACTGTTGACATTGGCCCGTCACGATTATCCATTACGTTCGAGTTAAAAGACACCAATGCCCCTGCTGGGATTTGAACCCGGGATTCGCTGGCCTAACGCCTTAGACCACAATCTAGTTATAAATTCTACATTGGTAACTATAACTTTGATAAGAAATGTGATCTAGTTCATTGTTTGATTTTTAATACATTATTTTGCCAGAATGAGATTAAGGAGTAACAGGTTGAAATTTAAAAGTTGGAAAAATGTTTAAATTCAAAACTGATAATGATACAATTAGTGATTCGCTCGAAATTCTTTGATTAATACTTTTTTTAAGTTAAGACTTACGTAATAAAGTTCAATTACATCACTCTACGAAACATAACTTATAAACCATTTTGACTCTGTAATTTAAAAGAACAATGCATTCACTTCTCTTTAAGTTACTAAAAGCTATTTAACTTGTCTTTAAAGTTTGACTCTATTCTAATGTTCTCTTGTTGTCTATTTTGTTCTTATGTTTACGTTTTGCTTAAAAGTTAGCGATTTTTTGTATTATTTTCTAAAGAAGAAATTCCTTTGATCCTATGTTCGAATTTATATCGAATCTCTAACATTGCTTTCTCTAATGTCTCTTTAATTTATTTAAAGATACTGATGTCCACTGTGCAATGACCATACGGCCACCTACCAACCCCTGAACAGATGTTTCGATGATACACTGAAGACACGAAGAAGAAAAAAAATCAAGTTCTGTATTGAAAAGCACCACATAGAAGAAAAACTTTTGACCTCTCCCACAGTAAAATTCCTTTTAACCCGAGCTCGAAAAGTTTTTCTAAGCATAGAAGTACCCTGAATCCCGAATAACCTCCCCTACCTATAAGGCTGATGGATTAGTCAGTTGATTTCCGAAGACCCTGATATTGTAAGTTATATCGGGATGAACCGAGTACCAGATTTATTCATTTATAGAGACATGTGTATAACCTGCAGAATTACATTCCGTTGAACTTTGTGAGTCATATGTTGTTTACGCTTCACCATTATTAACAAACACATACATAGACTATGCAAGACGGAAGAAGCAGACTCATGGATAACAGCACAATAACTCATACGTAATACTTGTGATTATGTAACCACATATTCATGTAACCATCAATTGTGTTTGACTTTCGCCATAACTTTCCGTTCCACCGCCTCTCCCGATTGTCGCTTCATCTGCCTTCCTGGTTATATTTAGTGTGTATACGGGTCACGCGAAAGTTAATATCGCGTCGTTAGTTCGTCCGCAATCTATTGTTCGGAGTCTGACAGACTTCGCGTAGTAGTTACGTCAGTATTTTACCGGTATTTTCATTCATTGTGTGAAAGTATATTTCTTTGTTTGCAGACACGTGGATGAAGTTTGGACAGTTCTTTTGCCATGGACAGTTCTTTTGCCTGTGCTTGGGAGCAGAGTTAATGATCAAATTGACAATATGATTAGTGAAAATGTTCCAGCTGAAATGGAAAACAATGATATTGAGGCGTTCTGTCACTTCGACGCTCTGACCGTTTGTGATTTTCGACGTTTTGTCACTTACTGTATACGATTTGTCCATTTCTGTATACGTTCTGGCCGTGTTGTAGTTTCGACGTTCTGTCACTTCGACGCTCTGACCGTTTGTGATTTTCGACGTTTTGTCACTTTCTGTATACGATTTGTCCCTTTCTGTATACGTTCTGACCGCTTTTCAGTTTCGACGTTCTGACACTTCGACGATCTGATCGTTTGAGGTTTTCGACGTTTTGTCACTTTCTGTATACGATTTGTCCATTTTTGTATACGTTTTGACTGTTTTTCAGTTTCGACGTTCTGACACTTCGACGTTCTGACGTGTTCCCGATATTGATGATGTACAAGAGGTAGAAAATAAGTGTTTTCCATTACTTCGTCGTACTATTGGGAAAGCTAATGTCCCAAATTTTGATGAAAAACTTCAAAACATGGTCGAGGATGTACTTTGTGAGAATGACGTAAGTTTGGACGATGATGATAGTGACATTGATCCGGATTATGTGGAATAAACAGACCATGCCAGTGAAACAGAAGAAGAAGCAAGTGAAAACGAAGACAGGAAAGATAATACTGATCCACAGAGTGTTAATATGCTTGACGAGAGCAATAATGAAGAATCATTTTCAGAGAGACATAGAATAGGAGAGAAATACTTTTACGGAAAACATCGATGCTTCCTTTGTACACCTGCAAACGTTCGAACCAGAAGACTTAACATTGTTACCCAGTTACCTGGTTTGAAGCCACATGCCTAAACTCTTGGAACTAATCCCCAACGAGAGGACGTCTGAGGCCTGCTTTTAACACCGGAAACACTTGACACCATTGTTACGTGGACGAACGTCAAGATTCGGAAAATGCTGGATAAGTACAATGCAAAGGAGAAAATTCGTTACTCGTACATTTAAGATATAGATATAATAGAGTTGAAAGCTCCGATTGGACTTTTGATGTACACTTACATTTTTAAACCTGGGAATGAATCTATGCAACAGACGGAACTGAACGAGACATTTCCAGGCCTACGATGATTAAAGAACCCTTCTTATTTCTTCTTGCAGCATTGCGTTTTGATAATCCTGATGACGGAGATGAAAGAAAACGTGATGACCGCACCGCAGCTATATCCAACATTTTCAACATGTTTATTGAGAACTGTAAACGTAGCTACAGCCTTGTCGCTTATACCTGTACAGACGAGATGTTAGTGGCGTTTCGTGGGCATTGCTCGTTTCGTGTCTATATGCCGAAAAAACCGGCAAGATATGGTTTAAAATTACAATGTTCGATAGATGCCCGTACTAGCTTCCTTTACAATGCTTATATTTATTCTGGAAAAGGAAGCGATGGTCGTACGCTGACAGATGAAGAACGCTAACTTTCTGTGCCAACTCAGGCACTTCCAACACTGGGTGCTCCAATTACAAAAAAAAATAGAAATGTTACTGCTGACAATTGAAGCTGCAAACTAGTTTTCTGAAGAAGGCCTGACCTATGTCCCTACAGAAAAATAAAAAAAGAAATTCCCATCTCATTCCTGCCTCACAAAGATCGACCAGTAATTTCTTCCATCTACGTGTTTACTGAGAATATAACGCTTGTCTCACTTGTCCCGAAGATGTCGAAACATGTGTCATCGTTGTTTCTTCAATGCATCACCAAAGTGGTATAGATCCTGATACCCAGAAAGAAGAAAAAATTGCTTTTTACAACATGACAAAGGGCGGTGTAGACTCATTGGACAGAAAGACAGCTGTGTACAGCTGCAGTAGAAGGTCAAAAAGATAGTCACTGACATTTTTTTTTTTTTGGTCTTGCTTGATATATCTTGTGCCAAGTGTTTCATATTGCACCAGTCTTATTCCAATACTGCTTGTATGAATCGACTGGACCTTTTGAAGAGCCTTGCGATGATCCTTGTGGCCTCTTACATGGTAAGACGGCTACATAAAGAGGAATTTCTAAAGATCTTACTTACACTATCCAGAGAATTCTTCAGGTTCAATCGCCAAGCCTAGAGGAGGATGTCGTGGTCACTCTAAAGACTCGGAAGTACTGTGCTTACTGCCCACCTCGCATCAGATGCAAAACGAGATACCCTTGTAGAAAATGTGGTGTGTCCATATGTCTTGAGTGTTCTCACAAAGTTTGTTAGAAGTGTTACCAATCATACCGAGGTGAACATTTTAATTAAGGTCAAAATGATGTACCGTATATTTTGACGTACTTTTGAAAATAAACGATTTTACAAAGGTGAGTAAGATACTTATAATCACACACATTTAAAAAAAAAATATTGTAAAACTCACACAATCAAAAAGCAGATAGTGTAGAAAATAGAATAATAAAAAATACATAGAAATAAATAGCAGAAAAAAATGAAAATAAAATAATAATAATAGTGTAGAAAATAAAATATATATTAGTGCAGAGTCTGTGGGACTCCACGTAGTACTAACGTGACAGAAACATGCGTAGTACTTAAGGGTTAAATAAAAACCAACAGAAAAGATATAATGATGTGGATTCCATTCAAACAACTAGAAACCTTAAGCTAACCTGACCCTCTTATTAATCATGATCTCTTTCATTGAATTTCAAGGGTTTAGATCAAGTGACTGGAATGAACATCTATAAAATATTATTATTGCTTTTCAGGATGACGTGCTTTCTTATTGGAAATTTTCTAGGGAGCCGAGAAATACTCCAGATATGCTCTATCTCTGATCTATATAAATTCTCCAACGTGTTCCAAATTACTCAAATACTCTTAACATATGGCTGAAAGACAATTTACACTGTCTCTCATGTGCGACATTATTGTTCATTATATGTGGTATTAGTTTTGAACCATATTATATTTCTTGAAAGGCGTCTGATGTCTAGTTTGAAAGTTCAGATAAACTTTAAGGAAGTGATGGTCACTATCGAGCGTGATAGAAAAATCTTAACTGTTACCGTGTATAAAGGAGAAAAACATTGGAGGATGATTTCAAGTCTGTAAATGAAGTTCAAGGCAAGTTTATTCACATATGACTGTGCTACTAAATGTCAGTGTGATGTCTACTCTATGAATATCCTTTTGAGAAACTGGAGGCACGAGTTAACTTAAAATCATGGGTTGTTGCAGGAAGTTCAAAGTAATCAAGATAACGAGAATATCTTACAAAGGGTTTCATTGGAGTCATCATGTAACGTAGTATTTGTGGATGAACTATATGCAATGAAATTCAGAGAAGCCACTCGTGTGCATCTGACGTAGAAAACCTTTGCGTGGATGAAAATATTCACGAATACGAATAAGGTATTGCCACTGTAAAATATATACGACTAAACCGATTGCCAAGGGTGTACCTAATACCACTCTATTACCACAACCAAGCGCGTGACAAGAATAAATTTTGGTTAAGATAAGGTGTAATAGAGCATTAGCAAGCATCAACACCTTCTAGTGACAGTAAGAGAAAAGGATACCAATGAGTTTAGAGTATGTCTGGATCCTACGGAATAAAATCATCATTCCACACTCATAAATCTGAAGGTGGAAAGGCCTGAAAACTTGTTTTCGAAGTTCAATGGAATGAAGTGTGGAAGTTTCCTAGATCTTCTTAAATCATACAATAGATCAAAATCAGTTAATATTGTCATGTTCTTCTAACGTTTGTTTCTGAAGGACAAATGCTGTATAGTTGGATATGGGTATCGAAGTGGCGCTGACTG
Organism: Lepisma saccharinum; assembly: GCA_022664845.1. Classification (NCBI taxonomy): domain Eukaryota; kingdom Metazoa; phylum Arthropoda; class Insecta; order Zygentoma; family Lepismatidae; genus Lepisma; species Lepisma saccharinum. Next base: position 31,267 of record JAGDQP010008916.1, on the reverse strand, counting down.
TCTCATGGCTGCATTGTAGCGAATCCTCAGTCCAGACTTAATTTATAAACTACTACTATATGTTGACGATCTTTTAATTCCTGGTGGTGAACTTTCGGAGCATATCAAACTTTTCGATAGAGTATTGGAATGTTTCCAGACAGGCAATATGGTTACCAACGTAACAAATGTAGATTTGCAAAGACCCAGCTCACCATCCTAGTCTTTGTTGCAACTCCAAATGTAATTAGCAAGAAACTGAGTGATGTAGAGATTACATAATCTAAACCTAGTAGAGTCTCCACAGAATATTAGGACTTTATAATTAGTGTGCAAAATGTCTACATGATTACGCTCACAGAGCGGCAGCTCTCTACGATCTTCTCAAGAACAAAAGTGGGAATGGAAACAGAAACACGAAGATTGTCTTGAGGATATCAGAAATGAATCCTTTACTCATTTACCCAGATATGGAAAAGGACTTCGGTGTTATGGTGGATGGATCGACTCTGAACACGGCCGACAATTTGTTTCAAGAAGAGAGAGAAGAGAAAGAAGTGATTGAGCTCACTGGTAAGTAATCGAAGCCTTGAGAGCCGCGTTATACTATAACCGAGATTGCGGTGTTTTCGGTCATGCTAGCAGTACGCAAGTGGATGAACTTATCGTTGGGACATCGTGATGGATCCTAACGGACCAGCATGCTCTGGTACATTGACAGCGAGTAAGTTTGGAACAGACGTTTATATATTTGGTGCCTTCAGTTCCAAGCCGTGCAATTAGAATTCTAATACATCCCTGGCGTAAACAACATGGCTATGGCTACTGATGCATTGTCATGGATACTAGAAACACAAAACCCGTATACGTGAGGTTTTCGTCGACGCATATCAATAAGAACTCGGCACGTGGGACATTTAACCACACTGTCACATAATGCCTTGCCACGGTTCGGTTTTGTTTTATAATTAACAAAACAGGTCATAGAAGGAAGAGCTCTTTTGCAATCAGCACATTGAAGTCGCTCTTTGTCTTTCACTTCAATTCCATGGTATACATCATATCATGCACATTGGTATCGGCATTTATGGTACATGGCGTATATTTGCAGTAGCCATGTACTCCTAAGTGCGATGGAATAAAGGAAATAGTACTGTAATACCCGTCTTGATATTAAATACTAAGTCGTTTTGGAGCAGGCGGACCGGCAAATATACGCTCGGTATACCTTGTATGCGGGTCTCTTTGAGAAACTACTATTTGGTAGTTGAATAGTAGATGTTTCAGAAACATGTTTACTTCCGTCACGATACAACCGCCAATACCTTCAACATCATTCCCAACTGACCGACTCAACTTTTTCGCCTTAATCCAAGAAAATGGACATTTGTTCGTATCTTGTAGATGGGACACGAGGCGTCATTTTCCATCTGCCTTGGTTTTGGCCAAGCCTAAGCTTGTCGGGAGGCAGTAGATTTCCTTTGAAGGTTGGATGGTGTGACCCTAAAGGAAAAGACCATTATCCATATTTTTTAAACGCTACCCAATAGAGGATGAACCAAATGTAATTCTATTCGAATCTGGTCAAATAAAAATGTTTCGTTCAAGTTGAGAACGTTTTCTACTGTCCGTAAACTTACATAAGGTGTTAGTTAATCTCTCAGGCACCAAGCCACGTACTGGCCTATTCACAATAAAAGTACTGCTTTCTGTTTTGAGGTTCGCATACGTCTTTCGCGGAATTCGCGGAATAATGTTCCTCAGGGCAAATAAAACAGTCGCGACACTTAAGACCTGCGTCAACAACATCTACTCCGTCTTGATAGTACGATCTCTCTGCCCTCTTCCCCAAAATGGTATACCGCCGTCATCTACTAGAAAGAATTTTAAAGTTATCAGTAGTTTGGTTTCCAGTACCGGACTACCGGACATATTATCAACGGATTGTACCCAATCATGTCAAACCGGAGGTGACATCCCCTTCATTTTAGCTAATTTATGTAATGCAGCCTCTTCCACAAACAAGTACGTAATGTTACTGACAGGGTCTTTCTGAATACCACTACCCCCACTTCTATCGTGTCGCGACGACCCTGGTTGCACGATAATGTTATTTCAAAGACCGCATTTTTCAGCAACAGACAATTGTCCTGCGTTGAAATACGTCTAATATCATTACCTATCATTTTGATTCCTGGATCCATGAACGGAAATTGCTTGAGCACGAGGTTCCACCACCGCGGAAGCGCATCTCGCATCTGCCTCTACCATGAGTTCTGGTGCAGTACTCAATACACACTGATACTCCATTTCCCTCGTCATGCTACTACTACTACTACTACTCAATTACTGAGGTGGTGATTGTGGTGGAATAATAGTTCGTACCTCATATATTTCCACTTCTTCCACCCCTTCCCCCTCTAGTTGTGATGGTAGTGCTGTCGTACTCAAATCAATAACATATATGAGAATTATGATTTCATTATCCACAATACTCATTGACCCTCCCACGTGATCCGGTTCGTTTCGTTGATAAAGTCATTCATTTCTTATAGCAGCCATAATCGGAGGATTGAGCCCAATACCAGTAGACTTTGGAGAAAATGGCAGGACCTGGAAAGTTTGTAAGTTTTACATAAATTCTCGTGCCTTGTCCCATCCAAGTAAGTTAATCAATACATTCTCATCAATTCGGTCCCGGTCAATGTTACTATGATTACACAATTCATCAAACCGGTAATGCAAGGTTTCCGTTAAATCCTGAAATCCTGGATGGCCAGTTTCATACAGCGCCAACAAATCCGTCTACTTTTTCGCATGCCCTTATGCAATCCAGCACTCTCTCCTAATAATTATATATAAGATAAAAAATAAAATCCCTACATATACCCGGCAACGTTAGCCGAAATCCCAAACTCATAGAATAACAAAAGTGCCTCCACGCCCAAACCATGCGATTTCTATCGAGTATACGTCCTTCAAGATAGGCTAAAATTGTGTCAATTGGGCTCATGTTTCTGAAATAAACGGAGACACAATGTCAATACGTGTGTTCACAACAACGATCTCTCATAAAGTAACTACAAACTCTGTATGTACAGGTATAAATAAATAATATTATGAATCCCCTTCCTGAACTTGAGCAGCACTCCTGTAACATGGTACAAGTTTTTGCGACTAACAATATGTTTTTTCACGTTGTGTTTCAAACGCTATTTCAAAATTATTTTTTCTTTTTTGTTTTCAGTTGTAACACACACAAGTGAAACATAGTTTCATTTTTTCAGTTAGACACGCTATTTCCAAAGTACATTTTTCTCGATTATTCAATGAAAGCATAAATATTTTTTTGAGACAAAGTTACAACCTAAATCGTTTTATCAACTTATCAACACAAGTTCTTCCTCAAACCGTAGGATTACTTTTCCTTTACAAATGTTATTTTTAAAGTACAATTTGTCTACAAACAAACATGCTTTCAAATATGTTATTCCTAAATTTATTTTGTCCAACGCTATTACATTCTGAAACTCTTTTCTTTATAACAAATGTAATGTTAAAAGCATTCGTAAGTACTGTTTCGCAACGTTCTTACAAACTAACACTTTTTCTTTTGTAACAACCGTTACATAATATTTTTTTGTACAATTCAAAAAGGTAAGTGTTTTGCGCAGTGAATGTTATTCAAAATTGTATTTTGTCGAAAAATTATTACAAACTAAAACTGTTTTTGTAACAAACATAATGCAACATTTTATTGGTCACACAAGTTATTTTGCACTTTTTAAAAAAGCATACTATGATAAAATCTTACAATGATTTCTTAACTTTTCAAAACAGTATACAAAGAAAACTTCCAATGGAATGTTACCCAACTTCAACTTGGTACGGAAGTGGGTTTACGATCTGAAACAAGTAGAAAAATATTTTGAGTCCTCAAAGTAAAACATGGTTATCACATTTATTGAAGAAAGTTATAACCGTTTTTGTACTTTGTATGTATAATACAAAATGTATTACTAAACGTGTTTTCGACTCTTCCATCCTAGTTAAGGTTGATTATATAAGCATTTTTAAAGTGTGACTCTTTCCTTCTTTTAAGAATAATCATTGTTTGAAGCTGATAAATGTAATTGATAAACTTTAAAAAATATTGATCATCGTGTAATTCTTTTCAACTTTTATGAAATTTCGAGTAACATTAAAAGTGCAATTCTTTCTTCCGTTACTATCTTCATTAGTTACAACAGACGAATGTAATAAGTAATCCCAAGTGAAAACTTTACAAGCATTGATCACAGTGTAAAGTTTTCCTTCTTTTACAAATCTTCATTCGTTTGCATAGACAAATGTAATAAGCAATCTCACGTGAAAACTTTAAAACCATTTAGCAAAGTGTAACTTGTTGCTTGTTTTACGCACCTTTAATCATAATCAATACTTGTTTTAAGCAGATGTATTCCAATTCATGAAAGAAAACCTATAGTCCAATATGTAGCGTACCCCTCTGTGGACCCCCAGGACTAAACAAAACCGATTGTTTCTGGTAGTTTTCATTATGAGGAAACAGATTTCAGATGTTAAAACGAGTAAAAAGAGGCCCTAAGGTATTAAATCCAAGATGGCGGCCAAGATGGCCGACAAATGTACATATGTATATTTCGAAAGTATGCCCAGCCCGAACCTTTGGAGCTAGAGAAACAAAAGTTGACATGAAGTTGTAATATTAAGAGTAGGTTACGAGAAAATAACGAAAGGTCGCCATCCCGAATCAAATACGGCCGACGAAATTATGAATGGAAAGTATTCTCCGCTCAAACTGCTCGAGATATAAAAATGACTGGGAGACCGCAGGGGAAGTATGCTACATCCTTGCCTAGTAGGGTATTTTACTATGTCAAAGTATTTCATGGCCTATAGTTCTAATAAATTTTGTCTTACAGATTGCGACGTGTGTAACGTGCTGAGTTCCACGACTTGAAGAGGGGATAAATTTTAGTATCATGGCCGCAAAACGACGTGTCAGTGGAGCACGTATCGAAGGTGAAGAGAAGAAAAGAATTGCATTATTTACTGACGAAATCAATCACGGCTCCTTCGTGACGTGAAGGATCCAGAAGAACGGATCAACTTTTTTAAGAAATGTCCACGATAGACAGTTACTACAACTCACCTTGTCTAAACGCCCAATGACTTTTGTATGCAAAGGTATACCAGATGAAATCGGAATACATCACGGCTATCATCGTGGATGTTATTAAAGATTCACAATTTAGTTGAATAGACTTGAAGAAATTCCTGTCTGAGCCATCGTCGTTGAAACATTATCCCTCCGTATGAAGTCTTCAGAACAGCGAATATTTAATCCGAACTGCATTTTCCGTACCGGTAATGTAAATGGAAAAATTCATGTTACCATTGGTGGCGTTCGCACAGCTCGGGACACATTATCATTTGAAAGAGACGTTTGGAAAACAATGCTTGAAGTTGTTGAAAGAAAAAAAACGACATATTTCTTGTGAAACTCGCTTGTGAAACTAAATATCGTCTTAAATGCCGAAAGCAGTACATTACGAATTCTCAGTACTGGAGAGTGGTGATGTTGCTAGTGTCACAAAATTGGATGCAGCACACAACATGGGTTTCCGATATGTAATTGAGTATATGAAGAAGATGGTGATAGAATAACGGCAAGCTCTTTAAATATCTCCCTTGGCCTTATATTCGGTATACATCCAAACTAAATGAAACCAATTTTGCAAGTGAGAAACATCGAGCAGACAAGAAACTGCACCCAAACCTCCAAAATCTTCCAGAACTTGTCCTTCTTTTTACAAAAATTCACCCATCGACGCCTTTCGTTTCTACCTTGTGTTTTGTAAAAGCATCTCAGTAGAAGAAGCTGTCTTTAAAACATACTTATTGGTTTCAAGATATATTCTGCCTTATTTCTAAGGGACATCATAGTGAGAGTATACGAAGAAAATGATAAGCTACTATGGCCGCCACCACTATCCTATTTAGAAGTTAAAGATGGGTAAATTTGCTTTTCCTTCTCTTTAACTTCGATACGTGCTCCACTAGCACGCCGTTTTGTGGCCATGATACTAAAATTTATCCCCTCTTCAAATCGTGGAACTCAGAACGTTACAAACGCCGGGATCTGTAAGAGACAATTTATCTAAACTATAGACCATGAAATATTTTGACATAGTAAAACACACTACTAGGCGAAGATGTAGTGTACTCCCCTGTGATTCCCTAGTCGTTTCTATAGCTCGAGTTTAAACCGAGAATACTTTTCATTCACAATTTCGTCGACCATATTTGATTTGGGATGGCAACTTTTTCAACGTTTCGTATGTCATACTCCTTAATGTTATTTCTTCATGCCAACTTTTGTTTCTCTAGCTCCAATGGTTCGGACTGGGCATACTTTCGAAATATTCATGTGTACGTAAGTCGCCATATTGGATTTAGGACCTTAGGGCCGCTTTTTTCTCGTATTAACAACTGAAATCTGTTTCCTCATGATGAAAACTACCAGTAACAGTCGGTTTCGTTTAATCCGGGGGGGGGGGGTCCAAGAAGGTACGCTACATCGTAGCCTATTACTTTGTTTTTTTAATCCAGAGGATATGAGAGCACAACTTTTCACAATTATGCTTGAGCAATCTTCAACAGAAGAGACAAATACTTAATATTGTACAACAGCACCTCTTCTTCTACATTTACACTCAGAATGGGGTCCCAGCCACTCACATTGTGTACAACAAACAATACGTGCAAGTACCACTCCTCGCCCATCCCTATTCCCTAACACACTATATAGCTAATAAAAGACACGACGCGCATGGGCGGCTCCTCCCACCCAATCAGCATTCCTAAATTAGCTTCTTTTGGTTTTCATAGATTCGAATAATTGTTGTGGTTACAATGTATCAAGAGTCTGTATCACTTGTCTATGTGAGTCTTTTCTTTACTATTTTTATGGTCTTTGGGTGGAAGATGAGAATTGGACATGGTTATTTACGTTTGTTTATCTTTTTCTACGGTTTCCATCGCTTGCCATATTCCCGAGTTGCAATTATCTCTAAAATTCAATATTTTAATACGTGAAAGGAGGGTGGCGGTGTGGGAGGTTGTTGAAAACCCACAGTTTATGTTTGCTTGCTTATGACGTAGTCCTCTCTTCCAAATGTTATATACTATACCAATGAGGTCGAGTTCTCAAATATTTTTATGATATTGCCTATCACTAAAGCATCATTTGATATCATTAGTAATAACTTCAAATCTTATTCTATTTACGCTTTGAGAGCCGTTTTGGGACCCTGTGCGTTGAGGTCGAGTACTCAAATGTTGTTAGTTTGTATTCTCTTGCATTTGACCGTGTTTTTGCTTTTCTAGTTCCTGTCATAAAAGGTTCGTAATTTGACTTTGGATGGGCAATGGGAGTCATTTGGAACCTGTGATTGTCCTCGTACAGTACTATCTTATTATTCTATTGCATCCTCTACACTTTCAACTAAGTTACGTTTCTCTTCATAATCAAAAAATGGTATTTTGACATTGTATTGGTTCTGGGGTTATTTGGAACCTGTGACAGTCATCGTGCAATACTGTCTTATCATTTTATTGTATGTCTTACACTTTCAGCTGAGTTATGGTTTTTGTCCCTATCATTAAAAAGTTGGTATTTTTACTTTGTAGGGGCCCTGGGGACGCTTTGGAACGTGTGACGGTCCTCGTACAGTACTGGCTTATTATTATATTTTATGTCCTACACTTTCAGCTCAGTTACGTTTCTCTTCATCATTAAAAATTGGTATTTTAACATTGGATTGGTTCTGAGGTCATTTCGAACCTGTGGCGGTTCTCGTACAATACTGTCTTATTATTCTATTGTTTGTAATACACTTTCAACTAACTTACTTTTCTCTTGTCCTTGTCATTAAAAAGTTGGTAATCTGACATTGGATGGGTCCTGGGGGGTCATTTGGAACCTGTGACGGTCCTCGTACAATATTGTCTTACTATTCTATGTCCTACACTTTCAGCTAAGTTGCAGATCTGTTGTCCTCATCATTAAAAACTTCTTATTGTGACTTTGAATGGGCCCTGGGAGATTTGGGACCTGCGGATCATGGTATAACATTATCGTGTTATTATTAGGTTATATCCTATATCCTTTGAGCTTATTTACCTTTGTTTCGTTGCTATTATTAAAACATTGTTCTTTCTCTTTTTGATGGCCCCACCAGGGGCACTTGGCTGTCCTTATGGGTCCTGGTACAACCTCATTTTTATTAATTTGTATCCCATTATGCCTTCCAAACAATCGCATTCATCTACTCATAATTATTAAAACAATTTTATTTTTGTCTTTTTAACGCCCTCGTCGCCCGTTACAGGCACTTTCCGGTTTTCCATCTTTCAAAGATATATGAGAAGATCCCTCCGCGCTGGTCGGGGTCACTGTGTCCTACATATGAAGTACACGTCGACATACTATCTTCAATTACCCACATTCACTTTCCTATGTACTACATGCATGTCGAGATCACACCTTCAAGTTAAACCGTAGTCGCTTCCTATCTTTATTTAGTAAACATATGACTCCTTTGTATCCGTAAGTCGGGGCCTAGCGAATTCATTTGCTTGTTCCATATTTATCACCATACAAGCACATTGAACTGGATTATTTGTTTCCCTTAATCTTACAGATATTATATACTTTCTTATTTCGACCTACATCACTTCATGTTATACTGCATTTGTTTTAAAACAACAGGTAAACTAGCTTCTTTTAAGAATACACACATACATTAACACTAATTGTAGTATGGTCATGAAACTGTACTTACCCACAAGCTCAATTTACCAATGTAGCAATCACTCGATGCATCCAACAACAGATGCGATTGTTCCCCTACACAAAGAAAGTAAAGAATAAACATTTCCAATGCACTCGGCGTGTATATACTAGGCAGCCTCCAAAAACTGCCTGGAAATATTTCTCACGATGTGCAGATCGGCTGGTTCCTTATTCCTCTCTTTACGTCTTGTTTAATATGAAGGCTACATTTGCTCTTAAGGAACAACTCCTTTTGGTCTTTCTGATTTTTTTCGTGATTTACATCTACCATTAACTTCGTAGGCGGAACTCCAATCCCATGTGCCCATCTATCATTCCAACATCATAAAGCATTTACATATGTAAACACTTTTTTTGTATGGCAAGGGCGTTTCATTTAGACACCCTACAGCTTGCGTTAATGCGATCGTTTATTATTCACATGCGTTAGTGGTTTCATTTACTGATCTAATGCGTTTCACAAATCAACATGAAAATGGCAACTTCTTGCTTCCTTGTTCCTCCTTTATTGATGCAATCTCAAACTTCATGTATTATTTTTAACGCCCATTCTTAAAGCTCGCCCTGTCCAATGCATTGTGATATGCATTCGTCATTATATTCACTTCATTCTCTCCCTGTTTGCATTTCGTATTTCCATTAGATCCTCTGTAATCATCTACCCTTGCATAAAATCATCATACACCGTAAGCGTCCATACAAAATCAGTAGTAAAAAAGCCACACATCGTTACTTATGCAGACTATCTTCCTATCTCCCAATAGGGGATGGGTGTGATTCATCATTGCTTCGGTTAGCTGCAATGTGTCTTCTTATTTACACTGCAGGAGATTTGATGTACTTATCTCGTGTAACAACAATTACAAACGGGAGAAGAAACTGGGACAACTAGTACATCCACCTACTGTAGCCGCTCGAAAACACATGGGTTCTATGGTCGTTCATTTCTAGGGGAACGTAGGCATAATATTTTAGGCGAATTTTCATCTATCCAGACACAGTTTTCATCTTTAAACACGAAAATGACGCAATAAAAAGTTAAAATGTAAAACGATGCAAAGGGGAGCACTTATTCATGAGTAGTGAGAAAGGAAAGTAATACAGTTATGAATGAAAAAGAGTAAAAACATTTAGTCTTGGGGGGGGATTTGAAATCAGTGGCACCTTCCGGGTAGCTATCCAACGCCTTATTCACTCAGCTAACCGGCTAACTGCGAAAGTACGCATTCGAAATAATTTCTTTCATCTCGTCAGGTTCTTCAGAACAACGTTCAAAGATCACATTTCTTGCTCGGTTACTCCTGACGTCTTCTGGTATATTTTGCTCCCTGCAAATGTTTTAAGGTTTTCTATTGTCATTTATAACTAAACGCAATGCGATAAATTTCACAGTATGGCTTCCTCTTTCGATAACCTTTGCAATAACATATGGCGGAGATCAAACTTGACTAACAGCCGTACTACATTCTGGATCACTCTAAAAAGATGAGAAATAAACCACGCTGAAAAGAAGAGAAGTCGCTGTATCTAGTTTGAAGAGTAAAGCTCATCCAAGAGTATCAAAATTCCATCTTTGATCACATTTTAAACGCAAAGCTAAACCGATTCGTTAAAAGTAACTCTTGTCAATTCAAAATTCCGCTCTAAAAGAGTGACCCCTTTTACCGTTCTAACAAGGGAAGTTTTTCGGTTACAACAGGAATATTTTGATAAGGCTTCGTATATATATTCTTTCCCCGATGCTGATAATGCCTGCAAAGTAAGGCCTCGTTTGTCCGTTAGAGGGCGTTAAAGGTTCGAGCAAGTGGAAGGTAACCCGGGCAACCGCTGTAACGGATCCCGGACTTTTGGGTTCGAACAGGCATTTATTACTCAAAATATATACATGGACATACCTGACAGTGTTGACAAAGCCTTCAAAACCACAACCGTGTAACAAATAGTTTGGCAGATATAGTCCATTATTTATCTTCACAAATGCAAGTGAGGCTTTTCTACAGAGTGAGTAAAACAGAAGGGAGAATGAAAATAGGCATACAGAGCAACCTTCAAAATCACACTCCATGAACACGGTGTCAAAAGAAACAAAGAAACTTTATTTTACTCTTGAAGTTGCTGACAGTTAGGGATAGGGACGTAGGTAGAAGAGGTTCGGCGGATCCGGACCCCCCCAAATCCAGATTTTTGTTAGATTAGTATTGTAACAGTATTAGTATTAACCTGATACTTGTAATTTCATATAAATAATAATCAGATCAAGTTTAAGTATTTACCGAATAAATAAATAAATTTAATAATAATATTTTTTCTAGATTTCCTTTTGCAAATGAGGTAAATAACATAACTTTAAAGGCAATTACTCGTGTATATTTTTATTCTTGCGTGTTGTAGTTAAATAACTTACAAATACTTTTGTTTCGGATCTAGTGTTAATTCTTTTACTCAGTTTTTAGAGGCAATGTTGCAGTAAGCTACAGTTTCTGAGAATTAAGGGAACTCTTAGCGTCACTATTTTTGTGAAATTTTCAGTTTCTTTTTACGGAAGAAACAACAAGGAAAGTTGCTCTGTTTTTGTAAAGACTTTTCCATCGGTTCTTCCTTAACCGCAGAAAGTTTGTGGGAAGGGTTTTGCTAATCAGCTTCGCAAGCGATATGTGATCCAGAAGAGAACTTACAGACACAGTTCGCGTCAGATCTTCGAGCCAAGCACTCTCCAACTATCCGATCCAAGAAATTCAATCTGTAACAATGTAACTCTTGCAAAAGAGAGGGGTACTTAGTATACCCTCTGGAGGTCCGGCTTCAGAAGAGATAGTCAGTCTGTATTCGAAATTATTGTATTACTCTTCTTTTTGTAACGTTCAAGCTCAAAGTTACGTTGTTTTTTAGTATGAAAGTTATTTTTTTCCAGCTACCATGTGGAAAGTAATTATTTGTTGGAACTTCGTGAAAGATTTTCATATGTTATTCTTCGTCGGTTCTAAAATATCCCATGCGTGATTCGATCTTTAGCAGATTTATGCGATTTCTATTAATATGTTTTATTCCGAAGTGTCGGTCCGCAATTGATAAATGATGAGCGTGAATGAATAGTGTCCTGAGGTATATACTGAATATTATGCTGCAAATATAAGCCTAGTCAGATCTTTCACTCGTATCTATCTAATGCACCGTAGCAGAGCAAATTTCTTAGAATAAGAAGTAGATTAATTTATGGTACTCATCAAAGATATCAAAAAGAAGGGAAATGCATTTTGAAGGGATATTACGGCGGACATCAAAGGAGCCAAAATTGCTCTTATTTGTGTAGAGGTAATAAATTCCCTACACTAGTCCGTCCTGGAGCGGACCGAGTACTTATTTTAAAAGATTGAGCACATTGTGTTAAAGGGACAGGCCGACAAGTAAATTGAATTTATATTTGCAACAAATGATACATCCACTTTAAATTTCGTAAGTGGTTTCTGCTGACAAATGGTAAGGTAATTCCTTTTGTCTCCACTATCTTGTTTCCGATTAGTAGCTGTAGAAATTAAAGAAACGACACATCAAACGTCGTAGATTCTACGATAATCTTTTGAAATAGAGAGTACAAGTAGAGAGTCTGCTTTACATGGAAGTCTGGTTAATACAAATGAAATAAGACATCAAAGCTTATCACTAATCCTATTTATGACACATTCTGGACATCAAAGGCAGTAATGTGAAAGTTATTAGTGTAAAAATCTTTTGAGGTCGTGACACCTCCAATCTCTCTATTTCTACCTTAATTTAAACCAAAATAAAGTAAAAAAAGTAAACTTAGAAGAAAGTTTCTTAAATCAAACAATTCAGTACCGCTTCTAAATAATGATTAATTGTAAAGTTTAACTAGTATATTCTGTGTTTTTTTCTGTGGCTATCTAGCCAAAGCATGTCGTGGCACGAAGTCACGAAATCTTCGAATCTTTTCTGTAGATCCCCTACAACCTGACGAAAGGAGTAGTCAGTATTGTAGTGTGAAATTAAATAATGCTGGAAAGATCGGAAACGATCAATGTTAATTGAGAAATCGAAATCCGCCATATATTATTAAAAAATTAAGTAAATCAATCAGAACCTTTGGTTCTAACCTTTGGTCCTACCAAAGTAGGAAGTCTAATAAACTAAGTTGAAATATTGAAATTCATTAATTTTTTAAGTAGGTTCGAAATCATAAACTACGGAGACATATCAGCAATCTTTGATTAACCTTTTGTATATAATATTATAACCTTTTTAAGTTCTTAGTTATCAATATATTAGTATATAGTCAAAGTATTTATTTATCAAATCCTTAAACCGCTCACCTTTAAATATAGTAACTTCATTATTGAATATCATAATCTGCAACGGCGACCGCGCATTGTTAATTCGCTTTTCCCTGTTGTTGTGTGCAATATTGATTCTCAAGAGCTTAGTCTGTCCTTTTCAGTTGAAAGTGCATTTATTAGCCCTTGGAATATCGTTAGGAAACCTAACTCTCTCCGACTTTATTATTCTCCATAGTGAGTGAGCCCAGGATATTTTGTAAGCTTCTTAGGTTCTTTAGTGCTTAGGCCAAGAGAAGAACACCTTAAATTAAACAATTATTTAGCGCACAGTAAATGCAACAGTATCATTTTTAGTGTGCGTTTGAAGGTTGCCCTGATGTGTCTTTTGTCCTGTGTGCCTGTGATTCTCCCTTCTGTTTTACTCACTTTGTGAAAAACCTTCACTTACATTGTGAAGACAAATACTGGCCTATATCTGTCAAACTATTTGTTACACGCTGGAGTGGCTTTGCAGTCTTTGTGAGCACTGTCAGGTATGTTCATATAGATATTTTGAGCAATAAATGCCTGTTCAAACCGAAACTGCAGTAGCCATTGCAGCGGCTGTCTCTCCCTTGCTCCAAATTTAACGTTCTCTAGCGGACAAACGCTATCTTACACGGTAGAATTGCTTTGCAGGCATTATCAGCATCGGGGTACGAATATATATAAGAAGTCTTATCAAAAATCCTGTTCGAACCGAAAAACTTATCATATAATAAGATAGAATATTCTGCCTCTTTGATTCAGTGTGTAAATACCATTGTTTAACTTGAATTAAGTATTACTTTTCTCAATTACTGGAAAATGCACAAACAAAATAAAAAGTGTTGTTGGTATAACACTTCTGTTTACATTCGAGCGAAAATACACGTAGTAGCAGCAGGTTCCTGCATAAAAGTGGAAATACTTTGAGTTTTCATGCGACGTTACAACATTTAAGAGCTAAGCAACGCTTCTGCTTTATTGATTATTACTTGAATTTTTAATGTTGGCCATTTGTGTCACGTTCAGAATGCGATTTAAACCTTTTCGGTATTAATATTTCAGAAAATAGCGGATTACTAGAGAGAGGTCGACTACTGGCGTAGTAAGCCTGTGTTTCATTATTCGTACTGTAACTCACACATTCTGAACATTAAACGAAACATTTTCAAAAGTTTTAAATAGTGTTGCGTTTAGACTGCATCAAAATTAAGGACTTAATATTATAGGACCATTATAACTAACGAAAATCTATACTACTGCAAAATTTAGCTTGCTGTTTTTATAGTCGTTCAAGAACTTCTATTTTTCTGGTCATAGCATATGATTTATTTCCGAAATTGCTTGTATGGATTGCATGCCTCTCTTTCCTCTTTTCATTAGTTCACAATCGTTCCTGGTGTCCTCAAATTTTACAACGTTAGTTTAGCTCATTTCCCGACGCCACACACTGATGAAAATTTGCACAACGACGTAAATCGGGTGACGTATTCTATTATTGTTTTCATATATTTATGTATATTTTAAAAACATATATTTAAAAAAAAGAACACCCATAATATCTTACCTATCGTATGCCTAGATCCAATGTCACTATAGAATTTTCCTAAATTTACTTTATTTGCCAACTTTAATTCTGCTCAAGGGCGCCGATTTCTGTGTAACTTTCGTGGGGAGAGCATTCAGATATTTTTTGTTGCCAGATAAGAGTCTCACAAGGAAGGCACATTGATACAAATCCAATTCAGATGTTGCCAAATATTGTATATTCATAAATAAAACACATATAATACTATACATATAGTCATTATGAACGATTCCCCAGGCCCAGCTATTACAGTTTAACTATGTTTGTATAACGTTAAAAAAAATCACTGAAGCATATTATGTTCTAACTAGTAAGAACAAAGTTTCTGCTGTTACTAGAAAATAAACTTAGGATATAACAGAAACTGATGTTAGTCTATGCAGTGGAGTTATTCAGCTTTTCCAACTGTGGTTCTCTTTCTGTCCGGCTCACCCTTCCACCGCGCTACTGCTTTATTGGACAAATATTGTTCTATTTTTCTTTTAATTCTCGGTTCTTTATCTCGACAGGCATGGTTCAAGAAGCTTTGTCTCACCTACAGTGAAAAAAACAATATTTGGACAAGTTGAACAAAGAGGAAAAACAGACTTATCACACGCAAAACGTGACCCATTTCGAATACGTTAGATAGAATGCTATAGAAATAACTACTACTCGATCCAGCTGTAAGGTAACAGGCAACGAAAGAGTGACAATTACGTAAATTCAT
Organism: Lepisma saccharinum; assembly: GCA_022664845.1. NCBI lineage: Eukaryota > Metazoa > Arthropoda > Insecta > Zygentoma > Lepismatidae > Lepisma > Lepisma saccharinum. The sequence goes on along the minus strand of JAGDQP010008916.1, from coordinate 15,797 downwards.
CGCAAAAAATGTATTTGGACAACCTCATACTACTCTCGAAATAAATATTGTAGATTCCTTATTGTGTACAAAAGACAATCCACACCATGTCAGGAATAAAGAATCAGCATGGGGAACAAAGTGAGTTGAACAACATTGGAACTGCTCACTGTAATTTCAAATTACGTGTGGAAGCTAAAAGGTACTGAGACATAGCTAACCTTGTTCCAAAGCGTTGGATACGTAAAGAAACAACAACATAAAACAAAATAATTAGTGGGGATTCGTTCTGGTCAACTAAGGAAACTAACTACCCGGAATGAAACCTACATTTTTCATTCTGCGAACAAAACTCAAAGAATTAGTGATAAAGATTTGGCTACTTCACTTGCCTAGGATATGCAAGTTAATGTTACAGATGTGTAGATGTGAACATAAAAATTGGGATTCACCCTAGCAGCACAGTTGGTTGGGCCATCATTGAAAAATGGTAGGCACTCCAAGTAATCCAATGTTGGCCCGACGTTGTAATTGGCCACTTTGCCTTCAATTTGCCAACGAACTCGTTTGCCAACGCTTGCCCAACGAAGAAACTAACCTTTTGCCAACCAAACTTCATAATCCCAACGCTTGCCCAACGTTCACCGAGCACTTGCCCAACGTTCACCCAACGTTGGCCCTTCAAAAGAGAAATACCATCCCCCAACCTTTCTCTACCTCCTCCGTTCCCTCCCTCGCTACTTACTCCCAGTTTTACAATCGAGCACAAAGCTTCTAGTCAGCGCTAAGTTGAGGCTAAGTTATATTTTGCGTTCTATATAGGACACAAAATATGACTTGGCCTCAATTTATCGCTGGCTAGAAGCTTAGTGGTCGATTGTAAAGATGGGAGTTATTCTACTTACCCTACCTTCAGTGGTTTACGTAAAACCAACGGAAATACATGTTACGGAAAGTATTTGTAGATTGGTACTCATTACTATTGCAATGAAATGTGTTTTCGACGTTTCGGAAGTCTTAATCTGCTTTCAGGAAAAAAGAAAGTGCTAAAACGTGAAGATGAAGATGAGAATTACCAGAGTTGTGGAAGAGAAAACGATAAGAATTTAAGACCAAGAGGTTGACAGAATTAATAAGATTGTCTTTGTTGCTATAACGAAGCAAAATTGTAGTTGAGGAAAGAAGCACTTCAAAACAATGACTTAACTTCGCATAACACTGAAAAAAATCCTTCCTCTCCTCAACAAGGAATATATTTTTTTTTCTGCTGCACGAGCAACATCCATGATTATTTATGGAATTAGTTATCGTAACAACAAAGGAACTTCTGATTGGTTCTTACGATTTCTTGGTCTTCTAATACACCCTTACGATTTTTTCCTTGGAAGAATTAATTCTCAGCTTCATGTCCATGTTTTGGCAATGGCAAACTGACATTGCTAACATTGCCCGAGGAATCTTCGATAAATAAGATAAAACTAAAGTTATGGGCGGTAACAGCACTATGGCTTATGCCCTCCCGATACGGGAGGAATCTTCGAGTCAGGTACTGCCTTCGTGCAGACATCTCCTCAATACTCATCATGAAATTTATTATTCTACCAGCATGGCAGCAACACTAGCATTTGATACTGGAATCTCATACTTAAAATATTTCCAAGGTCAGTACAATTACAGCATCATAAAGTTAACATTACATGTATTTGGTAAAACGTGTTGTTACTAGAGAGAAAAATTTGTTGTTACATTATTTATATATGGCATTAATATTTGAAAAATGATACATGTGCTTAATACTTAAAAAATTACTTTAGAAATAAAGTTATGCACGAATTAGTAATATTGATTATATTAATTAAATCATGTGCTACCAACTTACAAAAGAAATATAGGTATGCACTTAAGAGACGTCAAAAGAGTTAACGTACAACCCACTCTTGGTTCCACTTTATTGCTGTCCTTAGTACAACAAACATTTGACACAGTTACTTTTCTGCAGAAATAATTTTCACAACACTTGTGCTCGAAATCTTCAATTACGTTGTCGTAGAATTCAAAAAATTTACGGCGTTTTGTTCTGTCAGCTGTTCCCGTGTATCTACGATGCAATTCAGTTCTGGTCATGTTGTCCACACGCATCGGTTGGTTGATCATCTGCTGCTTCTCTCCCGGCCTCAATCACGGTCTTTGGCAAATCTGCACCACTGTTTAATGCTGAATATGCCATCATCAGTAGCAGACGGTATTGTTACACGAACTGCATCTGCAACAATATTTATAAAGTAACGTAGCTCAATAATACAACTTCACACCACATTGTTAAAATCATGGTATAAGTACACGAATGACAATTACCTAAGAACTACAATCTACTCTGATCAAAGTTCCTCTCTTCTACTAAGCGATAAAGCAGGGTAAAAAAAAAACTTTTAAGACATACTTTTCTTAAACAATTCGCACTAAAAAGTAAAAGAATATTTGTTTATGCATGACTAAAAGGAAAAGCATAAAGCTTTTATAAAAATACTGTATATGAGAGCACGACCCATGCTTTTCTTTTTAGTCTTGCATAAACAATTATTTTTTTTACTTTCTACTACGAATTGTTTAAGAAAAGTAGGTCTTAGATAGATTTTACATTATTTTTTTCGAGTTATTTCGGTGTTCGGATACTTTTTCTCAAGTTACCCAAGTCTTAAAGGGCTGTGCAGCCAGTCAAACACAATATCGTTGCAGGCTAGTATTATCTTAGGATAAAGAAGTCCATATTTACAATAATAATAATAAAATAAAATATGCTTTTAAATATATAGAAATATATGAAAGTAACAATGGAATATTCTATTGTCACCCGATTTACGTCGCTGTGCAAAATTTCATCATTGTAGTATTTGTATGACGTCGAGTAATGATTTGAATCAATGTTGCAAGATTTGAGTACACCACAAACCATTGTGAACTAAAGAAAACTCCGTAAAAGCCATCCCTTGTGGGTTGAACGCACCCTAAACGGCTCAAGGGGATGTACTGGTACTTCACCGCCTTTTCATCCCAAAATGGTCAGGAGTATACAAGGACACTCTTGTACTCAATATGATAGGAGGTTGAATGGACCTCAGAGCGCCCGGCATGGAAGCACTAACGACAAGCCTCCAGCGTCCAAGTCTGCGCCGCCCGATTTGTATTCAGACGCGCTACCGACTGAGCTACAACCAGGGAAACAACAGAGAGACCAGTTAGTGAGTGAATTGTTATGGACATTCTAAACGAGTTGTTGAGCTTCTAAACACGGGACCTACAATTTAACGTGGGCTACGAAACACATGAGTCCCTAAAGGGAATCGAACCTGGGACTCCTTGATTAATAGCAGAGAGACAAGTGTGATAGCTGCATCAATAGAATGTTCCTAATAATGTTCGTCAACGAAATGAAGATGGTTCAACAAAAGTCAACCATAGCCTAATTTGAGACCACCATGCCGGCCAGTATTTATCCGGTGACTGAAGAAATATCCGTCAGGATGGTCGACCTCCGGTTTCGAACACGGACCTCCAAATTGCTAAGCCAATGCTCTACCATTGATGCATGGCTGCTCGTGTGGATGGTTGGACTAGTAGCTTCAAATGGTATATAATATATTTTTTTTAATATTAACAAGATTTGTACATATATTAGAGAACTATCAACATTACTTGTAATAGATATCAAGATCAAATTAATTGCTGACTGTTTCTTTTATGATATGAAAAATTTAATAAGTAGTACTTATTTTATATAAATTATGTTCTCTAAAATTAACAGAAGATGTAACTATCATTATCTTCAAGTATTCACTAACAACAAGAGAATAAAAAGAATAAAATAAAACATAGCAAAAATAGATATAGGTAAGACAGTGTTTTTCTACATAAAAAGAAATAATTGATCTTTTATCTAGTATACTTACAGGATTAACTCAAAAGAAGCTGTAACAACATCAAGTTAAAGGTAACTGAATAAATAAATAAATACATAAATAAACCACAACAAACTCAATGTCCGTAATAAGAACTAATATAATTTGTAAAGCAATGCACTTTTGCTGAAAATAAATACTCCCCACCGAGGAAAAATAAGGCCCAGGTTTGACTGCTGGGAACTGGGCCAAAGAAAAATATCCTCCACCCTTAAATAAAAAATAAGCAAATCAGTTCCTATATCTCCCTGACTTAACGAAGATCAGGGTTCAAGACACGGAGACTCCGGTTCCGGGAAGAACTTTATTGTGTTCGATGTACTCGTCAGGAACACGAACCGGAGCCGGAACTAATAAAGTTAAGAGTTAGGGGTGGATACAGGGTCCTGTGTAAAAAAAAAAAACTTTAAATATTTACCAATTGACTATTATTTTTCAGAAAATATTGATAGTTTTCTCTGTTAAACTGGGATTAGGAAAAAATACAATCATGAGTTCTGGAAATAATTTAAGGCAGCAAAAGTGTTACATGAAACCGAGCAGTAGTGATTAAGTCATACAGCGTTGGTTTAGGATTCGAAAGGTACCGCATTCAAAACCGGTGATGATCATCCTGACAACTTATTGCTGTCACACGAGGAAAACTCTAGAATGGTACCCTAAATTTATCCTGGTTAACTCCTTTCTCCTACTCTATCTTGACCCGAGCCATAAATACCTATAGCCCATAAAGTAATGCAAATTGAAACAATGTCCATTTCCCAAGTCAGAAGAAAAATGACCCATCCTTCGTGGCCCAGGCGGTAACGTTGCAGACTTTGGAGTGACTTTGGGGGAAGTAGTTGGGCTGAACCCTATAGCCGGCTATCCTGGCTGAAGTTTCCCAGGGTTTCCCTCAGCTTCACCAGGCAAATACTGGGATGGCACCGTAAGGAGGACCTTGGCCGATACTTTCCCCATCCTCTGTATATCCCATTTCGACCTAAGCCAAAAACGCCAAGGGGTGATAAAATACAGTCAGAAAACGAGGGTAGCAAACAGAAAATAATGAATATAGTAGCTAAGGAATAGCCTAAGTCGCACAGTGAAATTTGACTGGTGGAACTGAGAAAAACGTGATGCTCAGTCAGTATGATCGGCAGAAGGATTCGAACTCGCGTGTTTCCCCAATCCCGATTCTTAGTCTGGCGCCCTAGCCATTACTATCGTCCTCCGTTGATCACAGGGGCTGAAGGCTAGGGTTCATTTAACGTTTCTATATCAGTGGTGTAACTAATATTGATTTTTTCTCTCTTCGAACTGTTATCTCATTTTTACATTTCACTTCATTGATTTCACAATGGAAAGAATACGAAGCTTCTGCACAGCAGTGTGCGAATAAGACGAGGGGATGCTCGGGATTCGCTCCTGGCAAATACATTTCCCACCCTGATAAATTTATTTTTAATCCCTGCTAGGGATAAATTTTTCCTCCGCAGATGTTTCAATCAAGATTTGAGAAAAACATCGAAAATTTTTATTTGGCAGAAGTTGAAACTATTTTCATGGAAGTAACAAGGGTATATGAACTTTTCCTAGCAGCTAAGAACCCTATTTGAAAGCCATTTCTTTTGTGATGTTTATGGAGTAGCTTAGTATAAATGTTTTAGTGTGATTGGTTTGATTTAGTAACCCTTATTGGAAAATGGGACTGAATGTCTTCCCTTCTCTCTCTCTCTCTTTCTCTGCTCGCTCGACTTCAGTGCGAGCGGTCCCGGGCTCGATTCCCGATGGAGGTTCAAAATGGCCGTGTTTACCCAGCTTTGTGAGCACGATTGGGAAGGTGCTGTGAATAAAAGACAGTGGTGATCATAGTTGATATCTTCGGCTCTCCTCTCCCAACCCGTCTGGTCAGTGTGGGAGCAGTAGACCACCTCCTCCCAACGGGAGAGACATCACCCAGTATTGAATATGACTGTGAATTATATATATATATATATATATATAAAGCTGGTAATAAAGGTAGAAAAAAGGAAACTTGCATAGTCGAATACTGAGGCAGGAGTACAAGAACTTAACAAACACAAAGAAAAGCAGCAACATTTCGCAAAAGCGTTTTCACATGGTAGGAGAGAAAAAGGACAGAGCGGACAGGTGCCACACTAGAGCTACGACGCCATGTTTCCCAGCCTGTGAAAACGCTTTTGCGAAACGTTTCGCTTTTCTATTGTGTTTGTGAAGTTCCTGTACTCCTGTCTCAGTATTTTACTACGCAAGTGTCCTTTTTTCTACCTTTTTACTGTCGTTGCTCAAATTCCTTAAATAAAATTAAAAGTGGATTCATACTAACAGGAAAGTCTGCACCAAGCTACGTACGGCTTACACGCCAAACCACTTTCTCTGTCCATAAACGAGGCCAAAAGCAGTTGTTTTCTTATAACACATTGGCACTACTTTCTTCAAGTTCGTTAAATGATGGCGTTTTCATTCGATTTCCCTATTCGTATCCAAGTTGTACTCGAGAAGTGCTTATTTTAATTATTTCTAAATGCAATCAATATTTACTATGCAACTACAAATTACGATGAAATACCATGAGTAGGGACTCGAGATATCGTTGACATTGATGACTGATACAAGCCTTCAATTAAATGTTGACGTCATAATCTTCGATGGCGTATTACTAAAGAAATCCTAACACCTGGAAATTCATAACATCATATGAACTAGTGTTTTGTGGTGGAACTATGTTCGAAAATCTCTTGATACTGCCATTAGATCTTGAAATATTTTTAAAAATATTAAAAATGGGGGGAGGCGGGAGGTCTCTTAATCTAACTAGTGATGTTTTGGAATAAAGGCTTATAGAAACCCTACAAAAAAGTTGCAGTAACGAAATAATGATCTTCTGTACGATAATAATGCCGTTCCTGTAGGAGCTTTCATCCAATTTAAACACAGGTTGAAAGAAGTACATTATGCATTGAAGGCACCGTGCACGGTTTACTGAATACGCTTCTCAAGTCAACCTTTCCCTTTCCTTTCGTAGCTCGACTAACTTAGCGAACAATTGCCAAGATTTTGAAAAAACGCAACCTCTTTCACCAAACTGAGTTTTTCTGACTGCATATTCTAATCGTTTTTGGTATTCATCAACATTTCATAATCACTTTGACAACCTTCAAATCCATTTAATACTAAGTATCATTGAGTGAATAACTTCAGGCTCTTTAAATAGCAGGTTTCAAAACGTTGTGATATTAAATGTCTGTAATTGGTGATTAAATGTTTTCTTCTACACTTTAAAAAATAGAAATTAAAAAAATATCTTATTGAAATACAAAAGTTCCAATACTCCAGTCATGAACTTACCAAACTAGTACCATTTTCCATCACCGATATATAATTTTCCAAATTTCTACGCTCTTCTCTTTATGACATGGCAAGGACGTAAGGGATAGAGAATCAGGATCATCTGATACATGCGATTCTCCATTTCTGTGTTTCTTCAATCCTATCCGTGCGATTCTTTATGGAGGCCAAGTGTCTGGCTACAATAGAAAAACCTGTAAAAAATATATGTCTATCAGTGACAGTTCTTCATTCATAGCTTGTATTTCCACTAGTCGAAGTAATAAGATTTACAGGGAGTTCAGACATAGTAACAAGTAGGATTTTTTTTATATATATATAAGGGTCCGGTAGGAATTCTTTTAAACTTTTAACACTTTAATGGTTCTTTAATATCTTATCTAGTTTTAAAATTTTCAGAGAATTTTAAGTAACTTTAAAATAATAAAAAAAAACTTCGAACTTCAGCCACTTTTCTTGTATTATTAAATGATACGGTTGAGTTAAAGTAAATCTATATTTAGAAAAAAAAGTCGTGGCAACACGACGCTAAGAAATTAAGTAATTGATACTTGGAACAGTTTCGTTTAGTAAAAAAGAACTGGAAATAGGTTACACGGATAAAATACTCATATACCGCTGTGACCATGGCTCGCACCTGGACCTCTCAGTAACCTCTGTGTTGCATCAGCACAAAATATCCAACACAACGTATTTGTGATTATGTAATTTGCAATTTCACCTTAGCCAAGCCATTTGTGATTAATGAGTTAAATCAATCTTTGTAACGCACGAAATTGCATAAAGGTTCGCTTTCTAAAAAAAATACTAGATTGGCCCATATGAAAATAAAGTTTACCAAAGTTTATCTAAAAAATATCTCCCTATTTGAGTACTAACTGGGAGTTCTGGAAGATTTCAAGAAAACAATGATACAACCCTCATCCTATGAATTATTAACATCCAGTATGTAATAGTTCGGCATGCGTTGTGTTCTCCCTAAGAGTATTTGAACAAATAGCACGTTAAATTCCTTGCTCCACCTACTGTTAACACAATTCACAACACGTACTTATTTAAGAAATTATCCGTTTTTTTTTAATTTTTGGGGAACGTATCCATACTAAACCCACTTTCAGATAAAATAACGTCGAGAATTATAGTCACAATAAATTTAACTGTTTTAAGGTGTCTGTTTGCCGCCAAGTGGAACTAGCACTTGCTTTCATACTCGGAGAATTCTAATTCTGTTTGAAATAGGTTAGGTGTAACTAAGGTAACCAACGTACTAGTAAACGGCGAGATTTGGTTAGAAATACGAGGAATTTAGTCTGGATCGGTGCCACCAGAGATTCTGACAAATTTGCCCATCTCTACATTGTGAAGCAAAAAACTATGCGCCAACGTACTCCTTTTCGTTTGAAGGAAGGCTGGGCTTTTTTTAAAAAAAAGTGCTTTTTATTTTCTCTCTCTTTCTCTCTGGATGAAAGGGAAATGTAAATGAAGAGAAGGTGGAAAGAAAATACAAATTAGAAAAGCAAAAGAGGAAAAAAAAACAGAAAAAACGGATTTTCCAAAAATTCATAAGAAGGTGAGAGATGAGTAAAGAGGGTATAAAAATAGTGTTCGATTTGTGCAATTCCCAGAGAGGTGGAAGAATTAGTGAGATGTGTATTATACGGTATTTTGGGATCGTCCATATCACAGGTTAGACGTATAGATCTGTAAAAATTACCAGAGAAAAATTTTACCGAGAGAGGGATAATCCCAACCATCCTCCGCTACAAATCGAACACTCTATAAAAATAATAAGGGGAATGTAGGAAAGGAGAGCCTGGACAAACAGGTTGTTTTCTTTTCTTCTTCTTTTGCCCTTTCTTCCTCCTTTGTAATGTCCGGGAAACCACAATTTCTTTGAATCTGATTATTATTGTATGGCCGTTAGACATCTAAGGCACAGGCCGGAATAAAGGAGGGGAAAGGATGCGGGAAGGTGTCGGCCAGGGCCTAAGTTGAAGGTGCCATCCCACCATTGCCTGGTGTGACTGAGGAAAATTCCTGGAAAAAACTCAGTCAGCATGGTCGGCCGCTGGGATTGAACCCATGACCTCTCGAATCCTACGCCAATGCTTTAACACTGAGCTACGGAAGCTCGGTGCCACAATTTCTTATTGAAAGTAACAGGATATTCACGTAAATACGTACGCTGACATTAACACATTCATCGGATTACTTGGCTTCTCCCAACGTGTCAACAACGTGGCGACTAAATCACACATGATTGGCAGTTCCTTGATTTGTTTACTAGCAAACTATTTACGCACCCAATACGGCCACTTAGTTTAGCCTGCGATTTCAGGTTAGAAAAGTCAGGTTAAATTACTTTTATACGTGATCCTACAGTCGCAACTGACTGCTTCTCTAGCGAAAAGCAATAAAAAATCAATCAGAGCAGTAAATGCGTGTACATGGCATGGGGCAGTAATTCACCCAACAGTGAGTGAGTGATTGTGTCAACTGTGTAAAATTTGAAAATGTTTATGTATAAAAAATAACCTAACTTGACTTTTCTAACCTAACCTAACCTACTATAGCTTTGCTTGGGAACAGGAAGGCAAAAAGTAATAAAAATGCAATCGGCGCAGTAAATGTGTGTACGTGACACGGGGCAGTAGTTCATCCAATGGTGAATAACTGATTCTGTAAACTGTGCAAAATTTGGAAATGTGTAAAATAACCTTACATTACTTTTCTAACCCGACCCATAGCTTTGCTTGTGAACATTAAAAAAGGCAAAAGGTACAAAAATGCAGTCAGAGAAGCAAATGTGTGTGTGTACATGGCACGAAGTACATATAGTGAAAAGTACTAGAATGGGATGTTGTAGCCGCGGCGCGCCCATAGATATAGCTGCCGGATGTGAAACAGAGACGAATAATGAAAATCTGAACGAAAAATGTAAAATGGTTGTCTGGCGACGTAAAACTTTAACTGCACGAAAAATGTTCATGGTTCCGTAAAAAAAAAAGTCTCAGGCAGGTGTTTTGAACTTCTGTCCAGGTAGGAATTACAATTCTTTGTGTATGAAAGCACATGCTTCTCCTAGCGCGAAACTGACATAATAAAACAGTAGAATTTAAGGGTTAACTTCCTAAGCTGGTCGTCCGTTTCTAGTAAAATTTAGAAAATTTACAGGGAAGAAATGGATAATTTCCTCGTTTGTGTGGTTAATAATATATAAAAAAGAACGAAAGTTGGGTTTATTTTATTGTATAATCGGCGATAAACATGGAATCATTTGGGAAGCGGAGGGAACTACTTGGCGGAAGGTTACCGCATGATTGGTTTGTGGGAAAGTTACGAGCATTTATAGTGTGAACATTGCTTCAGGTGTACAGGAACGTTGCTTTGGATGTGAGTTAACATTATTACAGCTTGTGAAACAATACGGTGATACTGAGGAAAATCTTTGAAACTATGTGAAAGTCATGGATTAATAAATCTAACAACAAATTGCAGAAAGTGTGGTAAGCTTTGTTCCGACGAAAATAACTGTGATGTATATGAGAACAAAAAGTGTAAAGATACATGACCGCACCTAACTTTACCTAACCTCCACGTTCCCATGGTCAGTAATTTAAGAAATCTACGAAAAAGCAAGAAAGCAATTATTAATAATAAATATGAACATATGAAAATATATTCTGATAATATACATGAACGCACCAAACCATACGTAACCTCCACGTTCCCATGGTCACTAATTTAAGATGATGTACGAAAATTGCAAGAAAGCAATTACTAAATGCGAACATCCTCACCCTGCGCGGTAACCGAACGAAACCGAAAACCAGTGAACTGGAAGTAAAAATTGATGATTTTTAAATTTTCGTAGCTTTCATCAGGCTTTTAGTCGAAAACCAGACGGACGACCAACTTCGGAAGTAATTCTGAATTTAGGAATGCCTTGAATTTATTGTGACAATAATTATCGACGTTATTTTCTCTGAAAGTGGCCATACACTGTGTATTGCCTAAACATTCAACTTATATAGGGTGTAAATAAGACCGGATTTATCATTACACAACTTGCAAAATGTTACTCTATCTTCCATTGTCTTCTCGAGTTGGAACTTTGAATGTGGGAAAAAACTTACATTATAGGACATGATAATGAACAATTTTATATCATAAATAAACAGTAACTTACCAATTGCTAATGTGTACTGAATCAAACATGAATAACTTGTCACTACGCCACAAGCAATTACGATGAACTCACACAGAAACACGCATTCCATACAAAACAGAGCCCTCTCCATCCACTGTCACGTGATATGAACAAATGACGTACGATGAAGCGAATGGTTGGGAAAATGTTGGCTGTTGGTTGGTTGGCATATTGTAATTTAAACATTAATTGGCCAACGTATTTCCTCCGTCAAATAGTTTCATTACAAATTCTGCAACATTGTCGACGATTTCCCAACAAAGGGCCAACGTATTTTGGCGTCAAATATTTTCATAACCAGTGCTGACCATTTGCCAACCGCGGCCCTATGTATTTTTCACGGCAACTATTTTCACCAACAATTTCCCGACGGTGCCGCAGTTCTTTCGCGGTTGGGCCGAGCAAATGTGCTGCTAGGGCAAAAGATGTGTAGCCAGAAACAAAACACACATATCAGAAGAAAGCAAAAAGAAGAAACTCTAATTTCCCAAAAAATATAAATATGAGTGCCTGGAATTTTGGAAAACAGTTCTTTTTTTTTTTTTTTTTTTAGGATGAGACGAAAATAAACTTGTAGTGATGGATATCAGGACGTGTGACGAAAGAAGAATGAAGTTTTCAGAAAGCAGAACATTGCTTCAATTGGTAAAGATGTTGGAAGGTCTGTTATGATTTGGTGTTGTGTAATTACTAATGGAGTGGCCCTGGATACACATATTCTAAATCCCATTTTTTTTCACTGAATTTTGGATTGTTTGTGGTGTAACATTAACTTGCATATTTTAGGCGAGTGAAGTACCCAAATCTTTAGCCCTAATTCTTTGAGATCTATTCACAGAATGAAGAATATTGGTTTCATTCCGCGAAGTTAGTTTTCTTGGTTGGCCAGAATGGATTCTATTGCACAATAATTGCTCTGTTTTATGTTTTTCTTTTATAATGTATCCAACGGTAAAGCATGGGTTGCAAACAAGTTCGGCTTTCCTGACGCGGTGTGGATTGCTTCAATACACTACGCAGACTGCTCTTGTACACAAAAGGATACCTACAACATTTATTTCGAGAGTAGTATTGGGTTGTCCAAATACTTTTTTTACGATGAATTTACATATTTCTCACTCTCTTGTTGCCTGTTACCTTGCAGGTGTATGGAATGGTAGTTAGTTCTATAGCATTCTTTCTAAGGCATTCAAATTAACATAAAAGGGCAAGAGATTTCGAAATGGTCAGTGTATTTCGTGTGATACAGTCTGTTTTCCTTCTTTGTTGAATTAGTGCAAATACTTTTCTTGTCCGCTGTGTATAGTTTCCCTATTTATATGTTGTACTAGAAACTCAAAATTACGGTATTAACGGTAAACAATAATTACATCCAAACAGCAGTTTGATGGATATATTTCCTAGTGCAAGTCTACTCCTACTTTTGTGTGAGTTCTTCTTGTAGCTTACTTTTCTTGTATATTTTTTCTTTTTCTTCAATTGTATTTGTATATGACAAAATCACGATGAATGATCCTTAACCCTCGGAACATCAAGATAATATCATCTTACGGAACGCCAAGATGAGTCATTTTCGACCCATGTATATTTCTCGTATCAAATAAAGTACTTGTTCAAAATCAAGGTATTTTAGAGTATAGGTGTATTCATTGTACTGTACTTATTGCATTGTATTGTATTTATTTATTTTATTTTGTTTTTTCAAGTAGATACTACAAAATAGTGAAAAATACAGAAAAAATAATACATCATATTAACCTTGTAACCGTTCTCGTGGCTGCACAAAAATAAAGGTGCCATGAGTCTCTTATTTATTTACACATATAAAGTACTACATATAAAATTACCAGAATTACCAAAATTACCACTACCTTACTCTCTCACATGTAAAGCACACCGTATATGTATTCTGATTCTTGCAAATGAAGCGATTACATTTTTGACAGTATGCGGAGTACTTGTCTTTACTTGTCTTTAACACAAGCAGCATCGTCCCCGTTTCTTCGCTCCTTGATAGAGAAATTATAAAGTGTAGGTCGTTTGGAAAGAGACGTGTGATAATTGGAACCGACAACAACTTGTTATTTTAATATAAAATGACGTTTAAGAATACTTACACAAAACGCCAAGATTGGGTCAAATTGACTCATGCTTGATTTTCTTAAATTATTACACAATAAATACATGGGTTTAACGTCATTTTCTATGATAAGACTTTTGGACACGTACGTGATGAATACACAGAATTTCACTCTTCAATCTAATGACTAATGAACAAAAATAATATTCTTTCTGTGTGGGTCATTTATGATCCGATCTTGGTGTTCCGAGCGTTACACAACAGAAATATGTTTTCACTTTTTCTTTCAATCTTTCTTTTCTTTCCTTACTAAATGGTCTTTATCGATGTTACGCACGAAACTCCAGAAACAACACAAGCAATGCACGAATTAACTCTTTTAGACAGGAGAGGGGTATACAGGATGTAATTTATATATAAGTACTGTAGCACACGAGTTTCAGGGAGGAATTTATCAAGGGAATATATTTGCCAAAGGGAGATAAGCTTAGTAGAAAGGGGAAACGAATGACCATGTACTGTAGAAATAGGAGAACCAACTTCACATTATCATTTGTGCCCCCACTAGGGGTGTCCACTTCAACTTCGTGGGGCCAGGGCCCCCAAAGTCCCTCCCGGGATCGGCGCCCTTGATTCTGATTCAAACTATAATTTTAAGTCCGTTAAAAGCTTTATAAAGTGAGAATGTCTTTCGTGTATTAGGCGAAATATGAATACTTTTACCTTCAGAATGAAATTGTGATAAGTGATTTCCATCAAGATACAGATATTTAACTACGACTGGGCTACGATAACGACGTGAAATTTTTGGTACATTCGTTACTAGTATGTGTTAATACTATTCCTGTTCGTGTGTAAAAATATTCTTATATCATGTTCGTTTGTTTCAAGTTAATCTCTCCTATAACATACAATCTTCAATCATTAAGACACAAGCACATCAAAATGCCACAGATAGCAAAAGCCAATCTGAAGACACAACAAACCTAGGATATCTTAGATGTGAGAACTCGTGTGTATTGAGGAGCACGGGTGAAGTTGGAGAAAATGTTTGTTTGGAAGACTTAGTCTGCTTAAACTTTGTGACAGTAACTGTAATAGGCTGTTTTCGGTGGAACAAAATATCTGTCAGTGTCACATTTGTTCAATGCAATGTTATGCAGCTGACGGTCTTTAGTTTGGACTAAAACTGAGGACTCTTTCCGACCTTTGCTTTGTAGAATTTGAGGGAGAGAGGAGCTTTGAGTATTTTGGCAGACAACTCCCGTGACTTCGTCCCATTAGTGTTTCTCCGTTCAACGTATATATATATACCGTCCTGTTTAGTTCTTTCTTCCTTCCCTCGAGCTTCAGTGCTTCTTCTTTATCAAGGTTGCAAACCGAATTAACTAATCTGCTCCAGAACAAGACAATACTCAAATATAAGATAAAAATAATATATACCGTCAACGTATTTTATATTCTTTACGTATAAGTGAATAAATATATTTCTTATGTGACATTAGTATCAATTTCAATTAAATAAAGAAACACTGTTCTCTCCCCCTCTATCTACCTCTTTTATTCACACGATGATTTTGTTTCTACGAGGAAAAAAGACAATTAAAAACAAGTACTTTATTTTAAAGGTCATAACATAATTCACCTCATTTCAATATGAAAACAACTACCTTGAAAGTATATTGAATGATTTCGCCTGTGTTAACGTTGAAACATAATTTAGGATTGTTATTTAGCTCTACAGTATATGCTTTCGATTGCTTACCGAAGGTTAGACAGTGGATTAATATTTTAAATCAAGCTGACCATTTTCGTTGTTTAGTGAGAAGTAATAAGTGTTTTTATCAAGTTAATTTTGCTTGACAAGACAGTAACAGAGGTATGAGAAACATTATTGAGACAAATATACTTATTTAAAACAGTTTCATAAAATCTTTGTCCTGTCGCCCAATTATTTCTGGATCGATTTGTATGATTTTTTCTTTTAAATTATTCGTATTTACTCTTAGATATATTATAAAGCATTCACATTCCTATCCTCTTCACCAACTTTAAATAACCGAGAATCGAAAATTTCTACCTATGTATTTCTTATGGGAGTTCATTTCGCAGAACCTTTGTCCAGCAATTTCTACTGTATAGATTTTCATGTACATTTTTTGCTAGATTTCGAAGAAAAATCTACCTATTGAGATCGGTACGATATCTATCTATCTATCTA
>JAGDQP010008915.1:4534-61111 GCA_022664845.1 Lepisma saccharinum | reverse complement strand
TGTGTGTGTGTGTGTGTGTGTGTGTGTGTGTGTGTGTGTGTGTGTCTTGTGACGTATCGTTGAACAGCTCTTGATGAATAATCTACAAAACAATAAATAGTTTCTCGATAGCTCTCATATAAGGCGAGATTTGAATTTTTGAAAATAAAAAAAAAACTTCGAGATCTACCTCAGCCTGTAGGCCTACCGAAAGGGATTTTTTATTGTCTTAAGGCATCTAAGGCTCAGGCCGGGATAGGGGAAGAGAAACGATTCAGTAGGTGTCGGCCAGGGCCTATATTGAAGGTGCCTGGCATTTGCTCGGCGTGACTGAGTAAAAATCCTGGAGAAGCCTCAGAAGGATGGTCGACCGCTGAGATCGAACCCACGACCTCCCGAACAGTCGATATTAGAGTTGCATTAGTGCAGTAAATATATAACTAGAGCGCATTGAACAAAATAAAACCAACAATATAATTACTACGTAACATAATTAAAACAGATAAAGCAATATTTACGTCATTAAAAATTAAGTCCTGTGCAATAAAATTTAAGTTGTACGTTAATTTGTTATAAATCGTCAATAGTTTTATTAAAAGACCATCCTTGGATTTTCTGGTGGCTAACATGATGTTCCCTAGTGAAGTGCGTTGGAATTTGACTACAAATGTTTTCCAGTAGAAATTTGTTATTTGCTTTGTCATAATACCTTCAACATATTGCTTAGCCATAATTTACCTTCGTACGTGTAAAGAATCAACATTGAAAACTGTACACTAACATTCATAACTATGGGAGTAATAGTTCAGTGTGAGCTTGTGACATAGAAGTCGTATAAAACATTTTTAAACTGCCTCCAGTTTATTAATAGCAATCTTACTTAGGAGATTCCAGATAATTGCGGCGTATTCCAAGTTGGATCTAACCAAAAATTTTGTATCAAATTATAAAACTATGTCTTCTGTTTAATTCTGCCTATTGATAAAATATAAAACCAATCAACTTTCTAGCCTTAGTTGCAATTCTTTCAATATGTTTATTAATTTTCAGTTTTTCATCAAATAATACACTCAAATTTTTTATAGTATCCGTCTCAAAATAGATTACCATGTATTTACTAGCTATATAGTTCGTGCGATTAGTATAGGATACAAAAGAACTTTTAAAGGTATTTATCCTCATTTTACTTTTGTTAAACAAACAAAAGATTTTATTATTGTTATGCTGAAACTTTGTTGTGTCTTGATGGTTATTGGTTTCTCATTGAGTTTCAAGTTGTCAACATACAACAAAGGATAAGAAAAAGATACCCTTGTACAGAGATGGTTTATAGGCCTATATATATATATACATTGAATACTAAAGGTCCCAAAGGTGAGCCCTGTACTACATTATTTAAAATAAAGACATGTGAAGGCACTGCATTGTTTACCTTATCTTGAAAAGATCCATTGCTTAAGTAGTCAGAAATCTAATTAACATATTTAGGAGAAAACCCCAACTTGCTCTACTTATCTAATAAATACTATAATAATAATAATAATAATAATAATAATAATAATAATAATAATAATGTGTGTTGCACTAAATCACAACAAATCGAAGCTTCTTATTGTTATAATGTGAAATGTTTTGTAATCCTTTCATTCTATCAGCTGTAGGAAGATGTTATTTATATTGTATTTGTAGCATCATGATTAAAATACAAAAGCAATATTTTGTGAAACGAACTTTCGATTTTCATCTCCTATGAATAGTGGGAAATTTGCAGGAAAGTCTAGAGCACTTTTATCATTGCAATCGCAAGGTCCTGGGAACGATCCGAGCGGTCGTCCACCCTGACTGCTTTTCTCCATGCTTTTTTGTCAGTCATACCAGGCAAATGCGGGGATCGTATCTACTAACTAGGCTCTGGCCGACTATCTTGCAACATCCTTAACCTAACTCTGTCCCGACCTCATCTTGACATACCTAAAACTCAAAAATAAACTTAAAATCAAATTCAAAAACACTTTTATCAAAATATCGTTTCGTAACAAGAAGTATTTACATAATGGTACTCACATTAGATCTAGCGATACAAAAATATTACCAATCACTAGACATAGACAGACTTCTCGAAATCATTCATCAATATCCCCTGGTCGGGACTGGAATTCGCTGCTGGAAGATATTGGGGATAAGTTCTCTAGCAATATTGAACTGAGAAATTAGCGCATTTTGAAGGCAGTTTAATTATTCCATTCAAAGTACGTTAGTAATATTCACACATTTAATAACACTGGTCAGTCATGAAAATAAATCTTAATTTTAGCTATTTGGGCTGTATTTCGGTGTGATGAAGTCGAAAATGATATTTCAACTGTCGCACTACGTAGGCCTACCATTTTGTCACAAATTACATAAATATATAGTAGGACTGTCGCAGTACAGTTCACAAACCTTGTAGTTCACAAACCGTCAAGGAAATGAAACAATCGTAGTACACAATTTTGAATGGTCGGAAGGGGCTACATTTTGGAGTAGATGGAGTATGGTCACCATTTTGATGGCAAGTGCGTTGTGTGACATATCCAACAACACTAGAATGTTTCTAGAAAGCCATACCCGAATTACAATTGTCCTACCCGTTACGGTGTCTGAGTTATTTTCACTGAAAATTTTGCAGTTCATGTGCTCATTTATTCAGTAGGGTCTTAGCTCCACCACCGTAACACTTAGATCAAATCACACACGGAATGGCTTTCCGGGAATATTCTCGTATTGTCACACCACTCATTTGCTATTTTTTAAAACAATACCTTCATCCAATATGGAGAATTTCAAGATGTCGGTGACGCTGTTCGTGTACTCCAAAATGTAGCCCTTTCCCACCATTCCACATTTGTATACTACGATAACTCATTTCCTTGACGGTTTCTAATCTACAATAGAGAACTGTGACTTTTGACTCACTCTGTAGTTACAAATATCCATACCGGTTATGATAAAGTAGTGGGCGATGGAGACAAACGGTGGTCATTTTGAACTCAGTGTCCTCCAAAAAAAAATATTTTCTACTCCTTTTCAAAAAGTTTTGCTATTCTTTATTTTGTTGAGTAGGGCAATTTGTTGAATCTTCTTTCAGCAGTTTTATTCTGTGATGTTTGGATTCGTGATAGTTTCATTATATTTAATGTGTTTATTGTATTAGAGCTGTGATATGGAAAATTTATAAATACGTAAAAACTGCAGTGATAAATACTTTTCAATAGCTTCTACGTAATCGAACACTTTAAAAAACAAAGCTACGACTACTCATCATAGAGAGCAATCTCGCAATTTAATCTTTAATTTCTTGAGTGGTGGTGGTGGTGTTGATGGTACAGATTCCAAGTCATTAACCTTTAAAGGAGACTGCACCCGCTATTAAACGTTCAATGGCAAGTGCATGATCCCACAATTCCATTTAGTGTTGGAAACAGAGATGGAAGTTCAAAGTCAAGTAACGTTGCCAAGTGCTCACAGAGCCAAAATACTTCCAATGCTGTGGTTTCCACTGTCACATACACTTTCAAGAGTTTACAACGCGTGACGACCACTACTCCAAATTGCTTCTCGCTAATGGACTTCTTAAAATGACTTTCTTGGTTTTCTTTTTACTATCCTTATCAAATAAGTTTTTTTTTTTAATTTAGATCCACGACAAAATTATTGAATTGTCAATATAGAACAGAATAGGCAGGTTATTTAAAGGATGATTTCGTTTTGCAATGCCACTTATAAAACAGGGTGCAAAAACGGTGGGACGACAGACATTACAAACAGGTATTCAACTAGCAGGTGACGTGCTAAAAAAACACTTTCACAATCTTTTCATAACCGCATGCGTGAAGCAGGCTCAACTTTAAAGAACAAAGCTGAAACTAAAATGAGTCAGTTGTTATCAGGTAGTGGCAAACAATCACTCATAAAGGAAAACCTACTGGCTCAACAGTAATAAAGTTTGGTCCTACAGCACTAGTTCAACCAAAAATTAAACGTCGACGCCGTACAAAAACTGTGAAAGATATATTCTCGTCTTTAATATGGCATTATTAAATCATTGTAGTTTAGAATGCTGTACTAATGAACTTGATTTATTTACTTTACCAATGACGCAAACAGCCATCGAATCAAGTTTAGTGATTGAATACAGACCCGTGTCAACACTTACACCAGATGGACCTATTGAATTTGTTATTCCTGGTGAAACAAACGAATACATTCACCCTGAATATTTATACTTATATGTTCGTTGCAAAATATTAAGAGCTGATGGATTAAATTTACTTGAAGCAAAACCTGCTGTTGAAGGTGATATAATTGTAACCCCTTGTAACAATATGGTTCATTCAATGTTTAACCAAACTGATGTTTGCTTAAATGATAAAGTTATTAGTTCTTCTTTAGGTGCATATCGTTAGAGAGTACAAATAGAAACGCTATTAAATTATTCCATAGGTGCTACAAAAACATAACTGTGCTCTTTGGTATAAAGATACATCTGTAAACTGGAATCGTTAAATAATGAAAATAAAGGTTTCCAAATACGCTCTTAGTACGCTGCAAAAAGCGCTGAATTTGATATGATATGACGACTATATACAGATATTGCTAGCTTAGAACGTATACTACCAAACAAGGTTGGTTTAAGGGTGAAATTACATAGAAGCAAAAATGAGTTTTGTTTAATAGGTCCTTCAAATTCATGATTTAAAGTAGCATTAGAAGTTGTTTTGTATGCACGTCGTGTAGAAATATCTGCAGATTTATCATTACAAATTCACACAAAAATGCAGAGTGAAACAGCTAAATTACCGTTAACAAGTGTTAAGACTAGAACTCAATTCCAAAAAATATTCACACACTGTAGATAACTTACTTCTTGGTAGTATACCTAAATGCATCACTATACTTTATTTCAAATTCGGCGTTTAATGGAAAGTACGATAAAAATCCGTTTAATTTTCAAACTTTTAATCTTAACAAATTACAATTGCATCTTGGTTCGAAAGCAATTCCTGCAATTCCTCTAACACCAAATTTTAATAAAAAATTGGTTATTACAAGCTATCATACACTATTTTCGGAAACAGGAATATTTTATCAAAATGAGGGTCCTGGTATTACAAGAGATGAATTTGCAAACGGATACACTTTAAACAGCTTTATTTTGTCGCCTACCAGCACTATTGATGACGCAACATGGAACGTTGTAAGAGATTCGCCGATTTACTTAAAATTAGGATTTTCTGAACCTCTTTCAGAATCTATTACATGTATTGTTTACGCACAGCTTGATAGCCTACTTCAAAATTGACAAAAACAGAAAAGTATATAAGGATCAAGCGTTTTAGCTTTTGTACATTATCTCAAGTGGAGTCAACTAATCAACAAATTTTTGTTTAATGAACTCATTATTTGATCATGATTAATAATGTGCAAATTACACATTATTAATGTGTAATTAATAATGTCCTTTTTACATCGAAATTCTAAAATGTATCACTGTAATTTTATTCAAGTACAAGATGTTATATATTGTGGCCTATTTTTTTTATATAGTTTACGCTGTGCGTAATATTTCTGTTTTATATTTTTATGTACATCAAAACAAAAATTGTATTTAAACGATAATATTGTATTTCGACACGCTGTTCGTATGACTATAAATATTAAACAAATATAATTTCAATCTTGGGTTTCTCATTTCTACCAGATATTCAAGTATAGCTTTATTTCTAGTTTAGTTTTATTCTTAGTAGTATAACAAACGGGATTCGTATGACGTCAAAGCGGCTGTTGTTACTACAAAGCTTAGGTCGTTAAGATCAAATAGACTTGACGTTAACCAGCGACTTGAACTACGGCACCACTTCGCGAAAATTAACGAAGTCAGCCGAGTGAGTATCGTCTGCATGCCGAAGGATGACCACGGAACAAATTAAGAGGAGTTATTGCATTCTGTCCAAGCTCGCTATTGCCATTTAAAACCATGGTAATATTTTAGCTCTAATTCTCTTATCATATGAGATATCGTTGTGCTCTTTTTCGTTACATAGATTAAATTGTATGTAACAGTTGTCATTAGTACTTTCCTCCGATAAGCGTAGGAAAAATAATTTTAATTAATAAAAGTAATAATTAAACATCGAATTGACAAACTGAAGGGTGTCCTCCACAGCTGGAAACCGAGTCAATGCACTGTGGAGTGCGGGGATAATTTTACAATCTGTCTGTCAAGTCTCAAAAGTTTGCGCGCGCGTTTCAGAGACGAACCTATGTTTACATGTTGTGTGTGTGTGTTGTGTCAAGGTTACTATATTCTCTTGTGTGCAGTTGCAGAGTGGCTACGACGTTCCAGCGTTCCAAAGTCGACTGCAATGCAACTCCATTTGCCATTCAAGCATCGCGGAAGTATTGCAGTAAAACAGTCCCAGAAGTATAGGATTCATCGTTTATACTGAATCAACGTCTGTAGGGATGTCTGAAAGCTAAGTTCACTATTATTGTTTTCAAGCAGGAAAAGTTTTAACAAAATAACTTATAACCGAAGTTTACACGCTTTATTGATGAGAACTATTTTGGGCGGAATTTCAAGGTTGCCATATCTGATATGAGAGAATTATCTAAGGGGAAAAAAATAATTCGATGAGAAAGTTAACGTTCTGTGTGACTTGTGGAAGAGGGACAGTAAGAAATTTATAGTATCTTTTGTGTGAATACGTCACCTATGAGTGTGTGGTAGAACTTTCCTAACAAATGACAAAACAAAAGGAAAATGTGTAAGTACCGATAACGATATTTAATGCAAAGTGGAAACACTACAGGACGAATTCGACTGATAGACGAGTGGCCACACCTACAGTACCCTTCTCCCCGCTCCCAGCACACTCAAATCTGACATCCTCGAAAAGAAGTGAGGGCTCTTAACGCGCAAATGTTTACGGGAAAACAACAAAATTTTTAAAGTTTATATTTATTTGAAATGAAAAACACCTTATTTATACCGAGGAATCCATGTGCTGAGGTTATAACGTAGGCTGCGTTGAATTCCCAGATGAGATACAGATAAGTGGGAGGAAGCGAGTTAAAAAAAAGTAGTGAAGTTCGATCATGCGAAATACTCCAAATATACACATCACATTTCAACTGAAGTTTCCTCTCTCTCTCTTCTTTTTTTTTTTAACGAGTTTCCAGATGAATTATTATACATAACATCATATTTTAAATAAAACGTTTAAAACGCAAGTTCCAAAGGAAACACTCCATAAAATATATATACATCACCTTTCGGCTTCAGTTTTAAAACGCAAGTTTCAAGCAAAACACACACACACGTACCTTGTGAGCGTCTCTTTTTCAATTTCTTGCTTCCACTCCATGAAACTCTGAAATGATGGAATCTGCTTTTCTTGTGATTCCACTGTAAGAGCATGTTGTAACGCAAAATGTTCGTGCAATTTTTTTTCTTCGTCCGTTACAAAAGTGCATAGAACACATTTAAGGTGATTTTTCGTAATTGGTTGTTCTGCATGAAACTTGCGTTTGTGATATCTGAAATTTTCAAGTTGATTGAATTGTTTATCACAATTTGGGCATTGATAAGCAAATGATTTCTGAGTCTTTAAAGGAGGCGCGATTTCGTTTAATTTATTCGGATGTGCTTTCGAACCATGACGCCTAAGTGATTTGTTATGGTCATAGTTCTTTCCACACTCTGAACATACATGCTGTTTAATTTCGTTCATTTTGATCGACTTTACTCACACATCAAGGCACTATAAATACGAACACAAAAACACACTAAATACGAAGAGAAAATAAAGCTCCACTAAATCCACTAAAAACTACAAGAAACAACACAACGAACGACTGTTCTCTCGCTAGAATATAGGAAAACGAACGACTATTCTCCCGCTAGAATATAGGAAAAGGAGCCCTCAGCCCGCCAAGCAGTTAACCAGAAAAATAAACCCAGACAGCAGTTTCTTCATACCTAAGAGGTTAAAAAAATGCCGGTGGTATTCAGAATTGGTTCATTTCAAATGTATTATCAAAATACTGTATAATTAAATATCATAGGGTATAGGATTCTGTTTCATTTAAATAACATTTAAAAAAAATGCCGCTCCGACGCAAGGAGAGTGACTTGACGTTAACCAGCGACGTATTTTGTTCCGTGGTCATCCTTCGGCATGCAGACGATACTCACTCGGCTGACTTCGTTAATTTTCGCGAAGTGGTGCCGTAGTTCACGTCGCTGGTTAACGTCAAGTATCAAATAGCCACAACGCATTCGAAGCTCGACAAAGCAACACCGTTTTCAGAAAAAACAATAAGCGTAAATCAATAAATAAATAAAACTACCAACAACATCTTAACCTCTCTCTGTCTCTCTCCCTCTCCATCTCTCTCTCTCTTCTTTCTCTCTTTCTTTCCAGCCTTTCCCACCTAGGGTACCCCAAGGGTATATACACTAATTTGAAATGTAACGTACGACAAAACACAAAAATAGTACAAGATCAACGGATTTCATTACATTACGTATCAATAAATAATAATCATTGTAACAATATTGTCATTATTAACAGTAATAATAATAAAAATATTTAAGATTTCGAAATATATATAGAACTCAAAACTTATGAACGCGGGGGCCAGTCAACACAGTCTTGAATTCTACATTTCAATATAACAAAAATTATTATTCGTATTATTAGTAGTAGTATAACTCAAAACTTATGAACACGGGGCCTGTCAATACATTCGTAAATACAACATTTAAATATAACCAAAATATTATTGTTATTACTACTACTACTACGTGTAGGACTAATAGTACGAGATACATTCTAACAATACCAACAGTATTCATATAATAACAAAGAAGAAAGTCATACCAAAAGTGGCACATAACGGTACTTCCACTAAGAGTGGACCCCTAACTACTCGTGGCTCCTGAGGTAGTGTTATGTAAGAAACTAGTTGGGAAATTAAAGGCGCCAGTTATAAATACTCATATTCTATTAAATCAAATGCAATCTAATACTGAAGAATCTAGAGTTCTTATTACACCAATACTCAGGTATCCGGGTAATATAAAAGTACTGATCAGACACCTAACTAATGTTCATATCGGTCAATACTAATTGAATTCTGAATTTGAATCCATTTACGCCCTTTAGGTATCTGTAGCACTTTCCGTTCCCTTATGTTACGTCCCATTTACTTACGTTATGCGCACTTATCCGAATAAATCAATGCTTTATATTTAAACTACAGATGTCACAGTTGGAAACAGTTGAAAACTATCTACGCGTATTGCAAATAGGTAGTAAGCGGAAGGTGAAGCGAAGGAGCTATCAAAAATCAAAATTAAAGATAGTTGAAGACACGTAGATCTGATGGAACTACCTAATTCCTGTAGGAATTCGACATTGAGTAATAATATATAAAATTTGAACGTTATGCGAACGATGCTAATAACTCTGCAAATTATTCTGGATGTTTGTGAAAGATACTACTGTGGTACTTAATGTGTATACATTGACGAGTTAATGCACTTGGAAGTACTTCCGATCAGCCATTTAGTGCAATATCAATGATATGTTAATTTTGCGATCGAAAATAATTTTGACATATTTCCCTCACTAAATACCTGTAGAATCAATTTACAGCTCATTTGAGAGCGCAGAATGCACTTTGTTACTCAATTTAATGCTTCTGTAATCAAAGAGGAATAATTCTTTACATTAGCTACTTCTGTTATATACGGCAGTAAATGAATTTCCAATCTTAATTTTTTCGTTATTTTGAATGTTTGCAATGCAAAATGCGATTCTAAATCGAGGAGATATGTGAGTGCGAGAACAGACATACGGCCTTTAACAATATGTCCTTGCACTCGCCAGCCCATTTGTTTTCCATCACATTTTGCACTGTAGGCATCCGATATACTGGAAATAACAACATTGGAACTACATTTAAAGCCATATAACAGAAGTATCTAACGTAATGAATTACTCTTTATGTGTCCCTTTCTGCCTGCAATTAGTGATTAACATTCAGGTGACAGATAAAGAGATGCATTCAGAAGATTATAAAGAACGTATGTATGTTGCGTACAAGGTTCCAAATTCACTTTGCGGGTATTTTATGCGAGATATATTAACAACTATAGATTACCTGAACATATTCACATATAATTGCTCTGTATGGGTTCCAAGAAGTCAGGCTGGATATTATATAGTGCATATACTGCTCTTACAATTGACAATGGTATTCAACTGACGTTCAAATATTTGGGAAAGTCACTTACTCTTATCAATCTACTTTTGTGATGTCGAATTCAATAACCACTGAGCAGTGGCCTCATCTTGTTCTCACTCTCAAGTCAAGTAGGAAGTAACACTATTAACACATTGGTGCTGAACGCATTATCCAGCTCCTTTTTTAAAAAATAAAAAAGAACATGGCAGCAGAGCGCAACCAAACGGAGGGTCAAGTGCCCATCTGGTCTTCCGTTGCTCTGTTCACTTCAATGCTTCACCTCGACGGTGCATCCGACGGAGCAAGGGTACATAACGGAGCATAAAGTGCCAATTCGGAAAGGGCTTTTGGCTCAAGCAGGAATAGGAGAAACGTGCGGGAAGAAGTCGGCCAGGCCTTAAGTTGAAGTTACCATTGCCTTGCGTGACTGAGAAAAACCCTGGAATAACCTAGTCAGGACGGCCGGTCGCTAGTATCAAACCCAGGACCTCCCGAATGAGAAGCCAACGCTCAACCAACTGAGCTGCGGTCGCTCGATCCAATAGTACTCGAGAAATACAGGTATATGAGTAATATGGATACTAAAATCACGCGGGTACTCGAGTAATATATGAGTACTGAAGTAACGAATCTGCCAATACTCGGGTAAAACGAGGATATGGATAAACCAGGATAATACAGGTGTTGTACTCGTGTAATGTCCTAGATACGAGTATGATACATGTGTGCTTCTTCACCTGAATACTCGGGTACTCGTGGAAAACCATAGCAAGAGAAGTGATAAATTCTGAAAGTACCTAGGTAGTTTATTGCCATCAAGTGGAATATTCCTCTCAAATGGTTTTGGAAACGAATCTTATAATCAAATTATAAAGCTATCAAAGTGTTTCTGAGCGATTAGATTTTACCAACAAGTGATCCGTATAGTAAATCGATCTTCAGAAGCTAAAGGTTTAACCTATAAACGCCTTGGAACTTGTTGAAGACGTGACAAAAGAATTAGTTCGTATTTGAAGTGCGTGAAGATGACTTATGACTCATTATTACACATTCAGAATAAAAAAGTCTTGCAAAAAATTTCCCGTCAACTAGTCAAAAATAAGAAAAATGAAAGAGAAGAAACGATCTTGGATGATATTAACATTCATGAGCGTCTGTTTGCTTACAAAATAGAAAAGAGAAAATAAATATTCTTTCCCGCTCGTAATGTCACTAGCTTCATTTTAGTTTGTCTATGGCCAGAGATGTCATCTGAACCGTAAGCAGGAACGTGTGGCCTGGAATGCTCTATAAATATAATGAAACAAGTGTTTTTGCTATCATAAGGTATCAACATTTGTATACAAATTGCATTTTTCCCCATTGTGTCACCAAATGTTCTTACAAGAAACAAAAGGAAGGGAAAGAAAGAGAAACAAGCAATCGTTCCTTCAATTTATATGGGTTGGAATAAAATTTCTAGCAGTGAGCATTTCATATTCCCTGATCAGTGAACCATTATGTATCTACAAAAGAAACATTCAACTGGTCGTTCACTAGGACGAAAAGAGAAAGAACGCAAAAATAAGAAGAAAGAAGGAAAAACAAAAAAATGACCGGAAGCTCTGTCTTAAATTCAAAACCCTCCAACTCCACTTCTAGCAATGGAAGTTTGCCCAGTTTTTGAAACTCAGAAAGAGCTCTTCTCTTTAGGGGAAAACATAATGGGATTTTTAGTGCACTGTTCTGCAAATACTGTCCTTGCTTTTTCTGTTGCCATTGTTTCTTTCATAAAGCAAAATCAACACAATCTTTATTCTTCTGCACACTAAAAAGATATTCTTTACACTATATTAAAAAGCAGGAAATAATTTTAGGGTAATAACTTATTTGTTCATTACTCTTTTCGTTAGCAACTTCAGGTTTTGTTTTCTCGTAACGTTTTATATGGCCTGTTTCCGTAGGAACAGCTATAGACAAGAAAGTTAGATTAAAGAAATCTAATATCGTCAAATAAAATGTTAAGAGGATTTAACTACAAAATATTTACAGTTTCATTTCATTTGTATTCTATGTAAAACGTTACGTACTAGGCGCCAGTTATCAGCGCCATGCACATTATCAGTCTTATACTGATTTCGTATTATCTACAGTACATGAAACCTAATGTGTGTGTGTTTGTTTCTTTGTTTGTTTGAACACGATAAAACTCTACATGCGTGCATAGATTTCAACCAAATTTCGCATACTAATATAGTAATTGTATGCACTTTTGAGGTCGGAAACGGAAAAAAAAGTTTGAAAAGCTAATTCCTCTTGCCATATGTTGTTTACATTCCCCTCTAGCCCTGCACCAAAATCCCCTAAAATCTGACTTGGAAAACATCGCTAAATTTGTAAATGAAAATCCGCTATTTTGATTTGTTTACATATCCATCCGCTGCTTGAATCACATTGAAATGTAGGAAAGCGTCCAGGCTGTCCGCTCTGAATTCGGGAATTGGTGATACCCATTGATAGCCCTTAGTGTTAGAAGAGCCTGGGCAAATATCATAGACATCCCATGTACATGGTGCACAGAAAGTGTAGGTGCATAAGTCCACAAAGATGGTCTATCAGTGCGGTAAAAGCCATATAAAACAAAAAACAAGTTGAAAAATAGCAATCCAATACCTCAGCACATGATATAGGAGAAAGGGGTAACCTCATATTACATATCTCCAGCATGGCAGTCATCTTGAAAGCCGCCATCTTGGATTTAGGTTGAGAATTTTGTGAATGGGGTCATGTGACATATCGATTTAGGCTACCTCGTTCCAAGAAAGTGAAATGTGAAATCAGTTTTTATCTACGTTTACTTGTTTAGGAAAAATACATTCTAATGTTTGGGATTTCTCGTCCTACTGCATGTTCTCAATGTGGAAGCCATGGCTGAACCCTCTGTATCCGGGAATGTGTAATACTCATGAATATTCCTTTGTGTAAGAAATATCTCGGCTGGTATCATAGGCGTCCCATGTATACAGGATGCACAGAAAATGTAGGTGCGTACGTCAAGAAAGGTGGTTCATCAGTGTAGAAATTTCCATATCTCACCCCCCACTGAAATCTACCTTAGGTCCCGTTGTAGCCCACCCAGCTTTGTCAGTAATCTTTATTTTGCCTAGTCTTTCATAAACACTGTTACAAAGTTTTCATGTAATTCTGTCTACAAGGTGTAATAAACATGTATCACAATTTAATATGTAGTACTTATAGGCATTGAGAAACAGAAGCATCAATCATTGTTTAAAGTTGCCACTATGGGTCTTCACACACGCTTGAAGTTTTATATGACCACTCGTCGATGACGCTACGCAATATGTCTTGGGAGATACCGCCACTGCCTTCACCAGTGAGTGAAGACTGCTGATGCTGGCATGCCTCTTGTAGCAGATAATCGCCTGAAGCAATGCTCACAACTTGTAGTCCAGTGGATTAAGGTCTAGCTTGCTAAAGGGCCTATGACCTGGCGAAATGAAATCTTGCATATTCGTGCGAAGCCAGGTCTGGGTTGAATTTGCCTTGTGGTCCGGTGCTCAATCTATTTGGAATCTTCACGGTTTGTTCTTGAATAAGGTGGGTCACCTTGGGTTCCATCAAAGGCTTTACACTGGGTTCCATCAAAGGCTTTACACTGGGTTCCATCACGGTCGTTTCGTAGACTTTCTCAGAGGTTTTCACACCTTTTTCACAAAAGTGGATGTCGGTGGTACCGTCCTAGGACACAACCTACGAGATCATGATTGAGGTAGGATGCTTAACAGGAGGATCCCTGGACCTCTCTCACTAGCCTCTCAGGGACTGGAAGCATACACATGATCATTCTGGTAATTAAACGACTTTTCTATCGTGAAGTACAGCTCAGTGCTGAACTGTTTACTGAATAGACGAAACTGCTTCTAGGTTTAAAAAAGAGGTACTAAAACTACAAAACGCGTAAAACTACTTGCTTCGTCTATACAGGCAGAATATCCGGCATTCATTACGTCTCCTTAGAGAGCATTCTGTTTACTGTTTTCATATCACACGAATTTGCCAATTAATGCCGTAGTTATGGAATCACACTACAGTAATCATTTTTGCCCGATAGGTATCTTCCTTCGAATTACTCTATATAATGTAAGACGTTGGAAATCCATATTATAATTATCTTGGGACAGAAGACTTAGGAAAAATCAAACCTAAGGGGAGATTAAATCACCGACAACCTATCCCAGAGGTGGTTAAAACTCCGAAGAGTAAATAGTAAGGGAGAAAATAACTTTTAATCAAGGGAACCGTAAATATTCTGACGAGTGCACCTCGTCAATGAAACAGACAAAACATTATCGTGGCGTTCGTTATCACAGGAGAACAATAAATAACACACGATACAATAAAATGTTATCACATATCGTCGCAATTTTCAGGTAGTGACGTATCTGAAAAAATCAATTCTTTAAGTTGCAACTGGTCCCATATTCCTCTCGGAGGGCTCTACAATTCTCTGGTAGATGAGTTATATTTTTAATTTTGTTGTGTCTTAATGGAGTGTCCATTATTTTTGTGTTTTGTTTAGAAAGAACCGAAAAATAACTTTTATACAACTCCAGTATGATTCTTTGGCTACAAATGAGAAAAAATGCAAATATACGCTGCAAACCATGAGGATAACAAAGGCCTGAACAAAGTGCAAAATCTAAAAAAATTAGAAGAACTTAGATACGTCAGTACGGGAAAATGGCGACGATATATTTGAGAAACTATAAAATATTCCTGCGAAGAAATTAAACCAAAAACATTTAAGTAATTACTTATATGATTGATAATATTTACTTTCATAGGCACAAGCTTCAAAGTTAAAATTCATCTGAGAATTAACTCTTTTGTAGGGTTGCAATTATGAATTTAAAAATTAACCTTAAAATTAATTTATCACAAATACTAAGTAATCAATTAAGTGATCAACTCTTTTAAACGACACTTTACAAATTCCTCTGTTGTTATTTACTTTAGTTCTGTATACTTTACTCTTTAGTGAGCCATTTAAACCGGGATCTAAAGCGTCGAGTTAATGACAATGCCACAATTTATCCGTGGTTAGGGATATTTTTATAAATGTTCTACAATATGTCAGGTATAATGAAGAAAAGCCCCATCAAGTGGCAAGAACCTAACACTCCATGGAGCCAAGCTGTTCTGCTACAGTAGTTCATTTTTCAGAAAGTGTAGGTAATTTTCCTTGTCACATTTTCAAGTATAATAACGAGCAAAATCAATATCACATCGATGTAGACAACATCGCACATTCATACATACACTAATCACATTACCATATGCGTTTTCCTACACCACGGACATCAGATAGCGTGTATTACTAATTCCATTCCAAGTTAAGGTAGCTTCATTTGTGAACATCATGAATTGAGCTAATCATGGATTTGTATTTAACCAATGACATAATTGGAAATTCATATGAAGGTTCTCTTGGTGCAGTGGCTCCTCATGTTGTGTACGAAATGGATCAAAGATAATCGGAATGTTAAATCTTGCATTGTCAATGTAAACTTGGCAATTAAATGCATCTCCAGATTGAAAACATTGTTGCAGTGTGAGACCGTTACCTCGTTATCGGTAAATAATTTTAAAAAATAGTGATTAAGGTAGGTGTTCATCGTAAGACTACTCAGTTCGTGATTGCAAGGTTATGAAGTTAAATCTATGAACCGGATATCTGATAGAGGTTTTAGATGGTAGCAGTCTAAACCAGGTGACTATCGGAAGTGTACCTTGATTTAAGATTGAGCCTCAACCTTCTCCAACTTAGAATGTAAATAAGTTAAAGATTACTTGAAATCTTAAATTAATTTAAAGCTATTTGTTCTTGTTTTATTCTTGTATTTTCTTCTATTTTTCTAAAGATTGTAGTTTGGAATGTTTGGATGGTTACAATAAAGTTCAATGGAAATGTTTTCACTTCTAATTGCAGAAGCCTTTTTTTAATTGTTTGTTAAAAAGAACGGAAACTGGTTATATGAAAACAAAAGTCCCCTAAATTATTATTTGCTCTTTTTCTCCTTTAAAATCCGTTTCCCTGTATATTTGTCAAGAATTCCGATTTTGGCGTTCACAAATTTTCATTTTGTCATTATTTAAAGAGGAAACCTTCATATTAAAAGAGCCTACTGCATTATTTTGTCGGTGTGTGTCAGAGACAATTAAAAAGGGGACAAATTTATGTTATATTATTGTGATCATTCAGTTTTAAATGATACCAAGGCAATCTCTGCACAATACCAGTACAATGTAGAAAATGTTATGATCACCTTAATAGGTCACCCACTATTCTCATAAAATCGTAATATATTAATACAATGTATCACTCTTCAAACCTAGAATATACTAATACAATTTACTACGCCTATACAAAAATGAAATTAACTCCCCGCCAAGAATAAAATTCATTTCCATAAAGAGTGCGTTAAAAAGTTCTGGGTATGCAATAGTTCAAAACCTCCTTGAAGTCTCCACAATGATAAGACAGGCTAATAGTAAGCCAAGTTGCGCTGGTGGGCCTCCATGTTGTAACAATATTCATGAAAATGCTATGACTAGGTACGTACAGTATAAAAGTAAAATCCCTATCCTGCCTTCTCAACGCGCCAACTTCACGGGGAGTTTGAATTATGAAATAAAATTTTAACTTTTTATTTCATTTTTAATGGTTAACAAATCAAGTAGCAAATAAAGATCGATTTCCTCCTTCAAAGTGAGCATTTAGTTGCCATTAATATGTGTTAAGGTAAAGCCAGTACCGGATATAAACATTTTCCTATAAGGGGCAAAGTTAAATTTTGCTGCCCTTTCTACCGGCCTTTTGCCGCCCTTTCCATCGTTTTTAGTCAAACAACATGACTGGCCAACAAGACGCATACAACATTGTCTAGAATCACGTAGTGTACATTTGTCATATCCTCTGGAGCTTGTCGTGGGCTCGTGGCATCGTTATTACTAACTTCAGTAAGGCAGTAGACTTGCCTATCTGACTTAGATCGCAGTTTTAAATTTTAAAGATGAACATAGGTTGCATAGAATAATATAAAAATGTCTCAGCGCGCCGATATTGAAAGTTTACATGTTTAGGTTAATTTCAATTCAACAGGCAGTTTTACTTCTTTTTTAGAAGCTTTTAATTTTTATTTTGATCTGTTTGCCGACCCTAAACGTGCCGCCCGGGGCGCTTGTCCCCTCCCCCCCCCCCCCCAGATCCCTCACTGGGTAAAGGTACCAGTTCTCGGCATTTTACGACGGATTTTGCAGAAAGTGCTTTCTATAGATGTATGTGAAAGAAACAGCACTACTTTTTTCACGTCATTAGTAACTTCAGGTCTTGTGCGATAATTTAATAGCATAAATCTATTCGGTAATTCGCATTATAGTGATAGAATTACGTTTCTTTAGAACCCTAATTTTGTTCCAGTAGTCGTCACCCTACATTTTGCTGTTCCCCTATAGTCGTCACATCAATGCACCAGTAGTCGTCATCCAATGTACAACAAATCTTTTGGAAAATTATATCTTCTTTTTCATATTCACTGGAGCTTAACCTGGCAAAATAAAGCGTACTTGAAAGGAAAGAGGAACAGAGAGTTTGCTAGAAGATCCTCAGAAACTCTTCTAAAAAACCTGAGTTGACTGCCTTAGGAATTTAAGTTTTGAATTTTACTGACGGCTACTCCAAAGAGTGAGGCTATAACCATGAAATTTTATAAATTTAACATCATATTAAATTTAATTTATCACTTTCTTGAGTACAAATTTTAAGTAGCAATTTTTCACCTGTAATCATTTCCCGTGACGAGCATTGGTGCAAAGTATGTTTCACTTGCACCAGTAGTCGTCACACCACAAAGCAGAGAAAGTGGCAGTCAAGGCACGCAAACTTATAATAATCTGATAATCAATTTGATCATTAAAGAGGCATTTTAGGTATATGTAAATATTAGGTCCTTACACGTAAAGTTTCAATGCTTATTCATGGGACCCATATCACCCCACATCGTTAATGCGGGCGGGAGAGCGGTCCGCTTGAGCCCACGTCGATCGATGTGGGATCGACATCGATTATTATCGGTATCACTAATTTACCTATTTTCTACAACTATAGTAAGTATTGTGCAAAAAATAAATCGATTTTTTACTAAACCTTTTGTTCATAGTGAATAAATTTTAATTAAAAAATAGAGCACTCGTCATGGAACTATATCGATCCATGTCGTTAACCGATATCTATATTGATCAATGTCGGTTTATTTGGGCAAACCGATGTTTATTCAAGCGACGCTATACCCCTCTGGTGATAAAATATAGAAGTTCATGATGTAGTCAACACACGGCCAGCTTTGTTTGGTGACAAATGAGTTGTTCATCGAAGCATGTTAAAGTGCAGAAATAACCTATTCTTTCACGGGAAGGACACAGAGAAATAAAGTGTTAAAGTTGATTGTTGAATGTGTTTTTCCCAAGGAGTCTTTGATTACTGTAAGTACATAGACAAACTAACAAGATTTAAAGTAATATTTATTACGCTGGTTATCGTACACAGCCAGAACCGGGGGACATTTTGCACTTTTGTTTCGTTTTTACCGTAGAAAGTGGTGTATTTTCTCGAGGTCATGTGGTTGTTAAGAGAAGTTCCCTTTAGTAGAAGGATAGATTAAATTTATATTTATTTACATTTGTTTTACATCATTTCTTGTCATTGAAGCTGTTTCGTTGTAATCATGGCCATTGTATTCTTAAGTTCTTGCCAAAAATGTAGAAAGAAAAGCTTAAAAGCGGAAGAGACGTGAAATGATTACAATTGAGCGGAACTACAAATTTTAGTATGAACGCAATATCGAAAATAACATTATTTTACAAACTAGCAGTGGTCGACAAATTTTACAATCCATTAGTACAGTGAAGTGACGTAACTTTAGCTACAGAAAAATAGTATTCTTTACATAAACAGTATTTTTTTTACAATTTCTAACGTGTTTTACTATATCTTGTTGGGTTGCCTATGTTGGTGATCCTATATACAAATTGGGATTCCTTTGAAAAATAGTAAAATAAAATCAGAATTATGTTATGTTTCCAATGTCAATGACCGATATTAAGCGATGTCGATATCTAATATTTTGCAATGTCCATGATCGATGTCGAACGATATCGATGCCCGATGTTGATCTATATCGTTGACCGATATTATTCAAAATGTTTTCCATCCAATATGGGGCCCATGTCGGTCGATATGGGTGTGTTACTTGTGTTATCTGCCCAGGCAAATAAAAGAAGAAAAAGACCCGCATCAAATTGGAAAACTCCATTGTTTTCCAGAAAGTTAAAAATAGAAAATAAAAAATATTGTTTTAACCTCATGTTACGACTCTTGTTTCTTTCACATTTTAGTGGGCGAACGAATCAAGACGCAATGAAAACCGAAAGAACTCGTTTTCGTAACACAAAAGCCTGTCGTACTTCGATTTCAATTTTGATAGCAGGCAACACTAAACAAGCTTTGATTTACGTCTTCTTTCCTTCAACATAGGCAGTCAGCATCATTCATTAAGGAGCAATTGAATTATAAGTGAAATACATTTTGTGAATTGAATCAAAACAAAGAGAACAAAGAACATCTCTGTCTGTTTCTGTTTCGTAATCAAGAAAATGGACTTCATATAAAAAGAAAAGTTCTTCGTTCACTTGACTTCTCTGCTACTAAAAATAGAACGCCTCTGCTTCTTACCAGAATTTGAAGTGAATTCGTTTCTTTCAAGGCAATGGTAACTGAAGCTTCGCGTAAAGTCAGTTTACTGATGCGAGAAGTGGAAAATTCTGTTCTGTTCTGTATATTGGTACTTTAGGTTTGCAGAAAATTAACCTCCAATCCATGAAAAGTATTTCGAAAACTTCCACTTGTTACCCTTGTACCCACTTAGTTAGTTGTATTGTTGAAACACATTCTTAGATTGCACTTAGCCACAATAATGTCGAAGTTGAAATTAGTATGTAGTATCTTAGTTTTGCCGTAGATGAAGTTGATGTTTTCTCATTAATAGGTTACAAATAATGAGGTAGAAATATCTAGTTTATAATTATGACAGCTAGATTTAAGATAAGCAAAGATGGAGTTAGATTGTATTAAAGTGAAGTTATTTTTGGTAACCAGTTGCAATTAGATGTTAATTTTATTAGATGTAAGAAACTCCATAATATGTATCCGGTCTGAGGGTTGGGTTCATTGATTAACATGTGTATTGATAACGGTAGACTTTTATAGATTTTTTAAAAGAGTTTTTAGTAATTTTCTACGTGGTATGTCGCATTTAGAGCACTGAAAAAGAATGTGGTTGATATCTTCTATGTAGGTATTAGGTTCACAGTTGCAGAATTCTGTATCTGTGATATTAATTTTATGGAGATGAGTGTTAGTAAATATGTGCTGGGATCTCATTCTGGTTAGAATAGTAATTACTTGTCTAGGTGTTTCCCAACTAGTAAACCATGTTTTTTAAAGTTCTATGTCGATATATGGTTTATCTAATTGCTGACTTAGCGTTGGTGTTGAATAAATCCAGTCAAACCATTGCATTAGAATTTTCGTTCGAATTGAACAAAGTAGGTCTGTTCATGGTAACCTTATGTTGTGAATTTCAGGAAGTTTTCTAGCAGATTTAGCTAATTCATCTGTGAGATTGTTGAAACGTGAATAGCTATGAGTCTTAATCCATACGACATGAATCGCACGTTTTTGTTTGATTAAAAAGTGGTATGCATATTAAACATTGATAGCTTTGAATAATTTAAAATCTGAAGCCGGTAAAGCTTTAATTGCTGCTTGAGAGTCTGATAATATTAATATTTTTTGTGATTTAGTTTTTTGAACATATTTAAGAGCTAGATATATGTCAAATATTTCCGCTGTGAAAATTGACATTTCTTTAGTTAGTCTTTGTTGTTCTTTGTACTTATTAGTTGGGTCATATATGGCAGGGGCTGTTGCATCATTTGATTTCGACCCATCTGTAAAAATGTAAAGATAATCTGGCCATTTATTATAGTATTCGTGAATGTTATTATAATTTGGAATGGAAGCGCTTATCCGGGGAGAATTACTAAAATTAAGTGTAAAAATAGGATTATTTCGCGTAATTAACAGTAGATCTACAGTAGTACAGTACAGTAGCTCATTTTATAAATCAGTATAAGTTCTATACCAAACATTGATTCTAGAATTGTGTCTATTTCTTTG
This sequence comes from Lepisma saccharinum, assembly GCA_022664845.1. Taxonomy (NCBI): domain Eukaryota; kingdom Metazoa; phylum Arthropoda; class Insecta; order Zygentoma; family Lepismatidae; genus Lepisma; species Lepisma saccharinum. The sequence goes on along the minus strand of JAGDQP010008915.1, from coordinate 39,543 downwards.
TATACGCCTGTTTTGGTTATAAAATTTCACTAATTCTGTATTATATTTATGTGACACATTTTCAATGTTGGATTCGTCTTTTAATATAGATTTAGCAGACAAAAGTTATTTTCGAAAGCAAAGTGGTAACTCCCTACTTCGTATTTATGATTAGTATGTAATGTGTTTATGATTAGTGTTACCTGTTTCTTTCGTTGTTTGGACCCTATGACTTTTTGCCTAGCCGTTGATATGTGGAGTTCAGCACATTGATTCTCTATGTGGAGTTGTGAAGTATTCCATTCCTGAACCGAGTGGTTAAGTTCTCTGGGAGGTGGCCACCTGCGGCTCCTTACGTATCGTGTTCCTCCTCCTCCTCCTGATTGTATGGCTTCGGTATTATTTAATTATGTTCATGGACGCCAGATATATACAGATGCTTATCAGAATAATGGAAACACCTGTAGTTGGCAACACGTCAGATGTATGGGTTGGCAGTGGTGTCGTGGCGACCGCAGCGCCGGACTGCTGGTGGTGGTGTGTTAGGTCGGTCTCCATACTACGTCAGGCGTCGTGGAACAGGAGTGTGCAGTGGCTGCAGAAGACGGAGGTAGTGTAAAATGGGAGACCTCTCAGAGTTTCAAAGAGGGCAAATTGTTGGTGCGCGGTTATGTGGAGTGAGTGTGACGGCAGTGGCTAGTGTGTTAGGTGTGTCGCCAGGGACAGTGTCGAAGGTGATGACGGCCTACACAACACACGGGAAAACCACATCGGGGAAGCGGAACAGTGGGCGGAAGAAAAGCATCAGTGACAGGGCACGCCGGGTATTAAAGCGCATTGTCACGCGGAACCGTCGTGCCACTGCGGCGCAACTGACGGAGGAACTCAATCAGCACCTCCCCCAACCTGTTTCGACAATCACAGTCCGCCGCGAATTACATGACATGAACTTACGGGGTCGTGTTGCACGGGCCAAACCTCTCATCAGGGACCAGAACGCTTTAGCACGCCGCAAATGGTGCCGCGACCATGCAACTTGGACCGTTGACGACTGGAAACGTGTGGTATGGTCGGATGAGTCACCATTCACCCTATTCCAAACCACGGGCCGTGTTTATGTGTGGAGAACGCCCAAAGAAGCGTATGATCTGCAGTGTCTCCGCCCAACTGTGAAACATGGCGGCGGCACGGTGATGCTGTGGGCCGCAATATCATGGTTTTCATTGGGTCCTGTGGTCACACTTCGCGGACGCATCACTGCCAACGATTATGTCGCAATTTTAGGAGACCACTTGCATCCTATGGTCCGGATGTTGTTCCCGGACAATGACGCCATATTCCAGGATGATAATGCACCCATTCACACAGCTGGAGTTGTTGCAGCGTGGTTTGAGGAACATCGGGATGAAGTTCAACACCTCCCCTGGCCCGCCCAATCCCCAGATTTCAACATAATTGAACATCTGTGGTCCATCTTGGAAACACGACTCCGGCGACGATTTCCACCTCCATCCTCTCTCACAGAACTGGCCCATGCCCTGCACGAGGAATGGTGTTATTTTTTACTTGCTACCATTCACGACCTCTATGCCTCCATCCCACGTCGCATCAAGGCTGTTCTGAAGGCGAAAGGTGGCCCGACACCATATTAATCTGGTAAGTTGCACTTTCGTTCAGGTGTTTCCATTATTCTGATAAGCATCTGTATATACCGAATAAGCAAGGTCAGGTGACTTGCTGAAAGACTTTGGAACAGGAACAGAGTATTCCTGTAGTTGATAAATGCTGGCTGACATTATTTAGATTCATTGGGGATACAGGCGGGGACATGGTTGGGGGAGGTGTGGTTGACTGGACACCGGTGAACTTACCTGCGTGAAGGTACAGGTATGGGAGGGAGGTAAGGTTAGTAGTATGAGGTATGGAAGTGGCTTACGCCCACTCGCTGTGGGCGCCCTGTGGTAACCTGCATGCCTTGTCCTAGCCCTGCCACAGGGGTTGTGGAAGTAAAATATATTATTTTGAAACCTCTTCCCATTTTGGGTAGATCTTCCACGATTAGCGTGACCGTGATCTTGTCAGCTGAATGTTAGTTTTATCGGCAAGATAGTCATATCTGGCAGTGGTTTTTCTGGCACGCTACAAGTTCACTAGATTGTGTTTTGTTTTTTAAAACGGTATCTTGATACCGTACCAAATATCAAATTTTACATATGTGTACTTTCTTTTACTCAAAATTAATACCAAACACTACTAAACAAAACAATATAACAACAAATAATTTCTTGAAGCGCTGTTAGTAAAAAGTAGGCACCATGAACGTTCAAATTCGTGAAATTTTCGCGCACTGCACTACAGTCGGACTAGACAGTCCGCCATCTTTCATCAAACCCCAGAAAATTTATCCCCTACTGAATGCATTTAGCTGTGTTTCCATCGATGCAATGTCAGCTGTGTTTACCGTCAACAATTGATAGGTAACTAATTGCAGGGTTATCCACCGAAGATTACTATCAAGTTATACTATATCTCTGTACATAAACTATTCCAACATTAAGAGTCGTAGATCCTTTTCAGAGATGATAATCATCCAAAAAACAATATTTATTTCACATAATCAACTCTTACATGTAGAAGACCTCAAACACACATTCACTATATAGATATGACACCATGTCAAGACAAACTTCGATATTCACAAATCTAAAACGCGTAATTCATCACATTACAAACAATCAATATTATTAACGTTCAATCAGACTTCAAATAATCAACTGATTTAAAATTCAAATCTACAATCAGCTTTTTCAAAATCTTTTAAAATATAAAACCATTGTTCATTTAACAATAGATCTAAACTATTCGATGTTGCCCTGACCCTCAATTCTTGCAACCTTGCAGTAATGTATATCAGAAAGCATGAAAATGGATTGTCAACAATAAAAGTCATTGAGTTTTTAAAGAATCGTAGCTCAGAACACACATTCATTCCAAATTTAATATATGAACTGTAAACCAGTGCTCTCTAGCCTAAGGCCAGCGTTGCCAACCTGTAGGATTCGGATGGAAAGTACGATAATTTAGGAACAAATACGATGTACGATCTCTACCAAATGTACGATAATTTCACTACGAGCTTTAAAATTTTAACTTTATGCTTCTTTTACAAGTGAAGTAAAGACATAATAGGAGCGGCGGATCTCGATTTATATAATTTTTCACAGTATCTCAACACTGCTGCAATTAAACAACATACACTGAATTGCCAAAACTCATGGTATAGCGGGAGGGAACTACTTGACAGCGCGGTAATATCAGGGGAAACCGGTCGAACGGCGCGAAGCAGTTGCAGTGTAGTCAGTTTGACTTCTGTTCGAACTGTGTGAAAAATGGGTTTCGGGGCGGCCATTTTGAATCCGAGGTGCCGACTGTTTCAAAATGTTGCCGACTTTTTCAAAATGTTGTAATAGTTTTCTAAACTACTTGCGATAATACACCGTTATGCAAAATTTTGTATCTCTAGCTCAAACGGTGTGAAATATGGATTATTTGATCCGCCATTTTGGGTTTGGCGGTCCTTTTGGATCCAAGATGGTAGTTTTTTTCGACATTTTGTAATATGTTTCCTAAACTACTCTTGGTCATATACCTTCATACCAATTTTGGTGTTTCTAGCTCCAGTAGTTTAGCCTAGGAATTTTGATCAGTCAGTGAGTCAGTAAGTGACCATGGGGCTATATATTATACGGACTCGCTTTACTTCACGTGGGTTCTGCGCTCCCAACATAGGGGTTTTGGGGGGATGCGCCTTCCTTTATCGTAATCAGGCTCTCTGGCGGACTGCGTCCCCATGGTACAAGTATACCATCCACCGGGGGGGCTGCGCCCCCATATGGGGGTTTTTCACCATTTTTGTGACCTACTTGTCATGGTACACCTTCATACCAAATTTCATTTCGTTATCTTCAATGGTTTGCAAATTGAGTTTTTGGGCGGCCATTTTAGATCCAAGTTGACGACTTTTTTAACGTTTTCTTATATTGTCGTGACCTAGTTGTGATGGTACACCTTCATGTTAAATTTCATTTATCAAGCTCAAACGCTGTGGATAATGGGTTTTCGGGCGGCCATTTTGAATCCAAGATGGAGACTTTTCCAAAATGTTGTAATATTTTCCTAAACTACTCGTCATAATGCACCTTTATGCCAAATTTCGTATCTCTAGCTCAAACGGAGTGGAAAATGGATTTTTAGGTATGCCATTTTGGATCCAAGATTTCGTTTTTGGATACATTGTGTAATATTTTCGTAACCTACTAGTGATGTTGCACCTTCATACCAAATTTCATTTCAGTAGTCCCAGTCGTTTAGGTTGTATATTCTATACAACAATGGGTTCGGCGGCCATTTTGGATCCAAGATGGCGACTTTTTTCAAAATGTCGGGTTTTTTCCTTTACCTACTCATGGTCCTACACCTTCATACCAAATTGGGTGTTTCTAGCTCCAGTAGTTTGGTCTGTGGATTTATATGGAAGAGTGAGTCAGTGAATCAGTCAGTCAGTGAATCAGTGTCCATGGGGCCACATAGTATGTGGATTAAACTGCACTCAATAAATTTAAACTATTCCCAAAATTTTGAAATCAATATCAGATAAATTGTCATTACTAGCGAAAGAATTATACATCATCGTCTCATCAGGTTTTTCAATTTTTAAAAATACAGTAGGCTACGTGAAAGAACAGGCTTTTTAACCAGTTAATAGGTGGCTGTATCAATCCCTGCTGAAACACCCTCAAATTTATTTTCAAAATATAATATAATTAAAGTAGTATTTCTGTTATTAATATACAACAGAAAATATTTTTTTATGTCTGCGTAAAAAACTGGTTTTCTACGCCACGTAAATTACATAAAAAGTAACGAATAAATTACCTTGTCAACCATAAATATGACATAAAAGTGTGTTCTGTTGTGGCGCAAGTCCTATGAAAATGTGGATCAATTATATATCAAGAAGGCACCGATTAGGGCGGTGGTGGTTTCCTTACTGGTGTCGAGCGTGTTCAACAGACAGACCTCTGGCACGTCTAAAATTGTCTTTGGATTGTCATTAAGAGAACATCTACATTTTATATCCTATTATAAACTTCTTGTATCCGCAATAAGATAGGATTTCCAGGAAGAATATGCTCCTTTACTCTTGAGTTAAGGAACCATATGTATCGAGGGGGCCATCTTTGCACAGTATGCAGTCTTTGCTAATGTTCGGTTCCACAAAACTCTTTCATCCTGATCCAGGGATCAAATCTACACGTCATAGATAAAATATTTATGAATGTATAGGCAGCGAATTCCCATTCGTTTCTTTCCTGCCATTCCATCTGGTATTAGTCCAGTCATAACCTACGAGAAAGATCCTTCTCGTAGGTTACGGTCCAGTCGATCTAGGAATGAAGTTTTGTTAGTAAGCCATACCCAATATATACGTTTTTAATCTATTGTGGGATAATAAACTGAAGTGCCAGATACCGAACTCAAACTCCATACCTTTCTTCGTTCTTAGAATTGAATGCAGAAACAATTACTCCATACTAGCTTTAATGCATGCCTAGTTCGGCTGAACTGACACCAGGTGGCGAAAAAGAGAACGTTCTCGGTACAATATTAGGTCGGCTTTACATTCAGGTGCTAGCCTCGTGGTTTGCTTGCTCCTGTTACGAGTAGAAACCTGAATCAATTTTTATAGATGTTAACTAAAATGAGATTTTCAAGATTCCACTGTCGTTCTTGATATGTTCGGTACTTTTAAGAATTAAAAATACCAAGTGTGAATACCAGGTCTTAAGATGAGAGCCCGCGAATGTGTACATTACGATCAGCTTATTCCTACATTGAACATAATCTCGTGAACTTCTATCAATAGTAATAAAAAAAGAATAGGTTCAGAAAAATAGTTATAATGATAAAATATTTTTTGTCATTCGTGTTTTTACTGTTGGTGTTTTATAAGCTTGTTTTGTGAGTATATGTTGGCGTATTTGTGATTACATAAATGAAAATGGTTATAGCAACAAACCAGGGAATGTAGGGACAAAAGTCTAAGTAATCCCTGATGAACGGCTCAATTACTAGAAAAATACGAGGTTTATCTAGAATGTAACTCACGTTTTGGAATAAAACGAAGACAAGTGAAAGTAGACATTTTGATTACATACATTTTGAAGCGACACTCTTACACTACTTCTCGACATAGTCGCCGTACAAGTTTAGGCAATTATTGAATATCATAGTGATGAACAAGCTTACAAAGCCCATTGTCATAAAAAAATGCCGCCTGTGACCTCAACATTTCTGCACGTCATCCTGAAGGTCTGCGTCGTCATCAAAGCGCTACGTTGCGTCTTCATGTGAGAAACAAGTGGTAGTAACTTGGTGCGAGATCCGTTCATCTGTAACAGTGCTCTGTCGCCCACTTCGGTCTTCATCGTGGACGTCTGTGTGGCCATCTTTAAACATGAGGCACCAACGCAAACTGGCGTAGGTGTTATAGATGAGAATACCCATCCTCTCCGCTAATTTTTCGCCACCTGGCATCAGTACAGCCGAACTAGGAATGGATTAAAGCAAGAATGCAATGATTGTTTCTGCATTCGATTTAAAAACAGAAAAACTCAAGAAGTGCGAGCTTGGTATCTGGTACTTCAGTTTATTGGCCCACAATAAATTAAAAGCGTAGATACTGCGCATGGCTTACGAACAAAACTTTATTCCTAGTTCGATTGGACTGTCACTAGATGGCATGCAAAGAAAGGAACGGATGGGAATTCGCTGCCTATACCTGAATGACGTGTAGATATTTTATTTAATCCCTATGACAGGATCAAAGAGTTTTGTGCAACCGGGAATAAAAACGGCTTAGGTTTGTTTAAGAATAAAATACGAATTAAAAGTAAATTCCTAGATGTAATTTATTCACATCCTTCCAATACTTCGAATAGTTCACTCTAGTTTCAGCTCTAAACTTGTTAAATATAAAATATATTTTCAGGAAAGAAGAAAGATAACATGTTTTAATGTATATGGAAACATTAAATATGAGTTTCAAACTGAATAAACCACTCATTCTTGGCGACCTGATTCCCCTTCAACTTAAAAGTAAACACACTCGCGCGATGTGATAGCATAAATATTCGTGGAAAGCTATTTCATGTTGAAAACTATATCCTGTTGACAAATAGAGAGAAAACTAGAATATCTGTGCTATCAATTTTAATTAATGCACATCGTAATATATTTCCGTTTCGAAGAAGTACATCTGTTCCATTTGAGTGCTGCGTACAAAAGAAACGTACTCTGAATAAAAGACGATATCAATTTACTGGAACGTCAATCAATAACTGAAAAGGAAGCAGCTGTTACCATTCTTCGAAGCTGATTGCGTCATTCTGTTGAAAGTGTTGAAAATCATTTAAAACATACAGGTTTCAAGATTACATTAAACTCCACACGTTTTGAATAATGTCCTATTACTTTATTACATCATTGATCTTGTCGCTTTGACAAACTAATTTGATACTAGAAACGTGTCCTAATACACAAATATTATTAATGTTGTACGTACATGTGATGGTGACGACTTTCCAGAATTGTCAACACGACAACCATTTTGTATGCTAAATTAGGACTTGTTTACTGTTATCATAAGTAAGAATATGCTATACGTATTTCGACAAACGATTTCCTTTACTCGTTAGTATTTTCCTCAACCTCAGTGTTGGGTAGTATAGGTGCAAAACACATACCTAAAGCATGTACCTAGGTACATTTAAGTTACAGTACCTAGTACCTTTAACTAGGTACTTTTTGCTGTACCTAATACCTGAATCATAGGTACTTTTCTTAGGTACTACAGCTAATAATCGAACGAGAAATTTCTGAGTGATAGAGTTTGATAAAAAGTTTCTAATATTAGGCTGGTACCACGCATACTGAAGATATCTTCGAACTATTTGTCTCACTTAATCTCAAAACAAACAGCTGATTCATGTCCAATATATGCTTCGTGGTCAGCATAAAACTTGGAAACATATTGCTCCAACGCTGGCGATTTCTTCAAGCTATTAGAGTAACATCTTTTCCAAAATTTCGGAAGTATAAAAAAAAAGAAAGTCGCAAAATTCTTCAACTGTAGGGAAAGTGGAATGAATGCAGGTACAGCCATACTTAAAAGACAAAAATATAAGGTTAGTTTCTACTTTTGGAACATTGTTTAAATGATTAATATACCATGGATTCATCTGCTTCATTTAATTTTTGATTATCTGAAGAACAGAACTTGACACACTGCAGCAAAACTAACTGGTTATTGAACGTTTGATCTAATGTTTCTTTCGCAATCCTTTTAGGAATAAAGTACCCTTTGTGGATCACAAGAGCTTCACAGACGTGCACTACCTTTTTAATGCACACATGTATTGATAACTTATATTTTCTGAGACCTTGAATCGGCACCGGGGAGGCACGCAGCTTCGAATCCTGCTATCGGCCACACTGACTGAGGTTTTACAAAGATTTTCTCAGTTTCACCAGTCTAATCTTGATAGCTAGACAAAAGGTCATGACCGCTAACATAACTCTCCCTGTACTCGGAAAAGTGCTTCCCGAAGGACGCTAACTCTCTGCCATACTGATGGCATTATCCCATAGCCGTCTGTAAGGTCCATAAATAAATATAAATTAAGAACAAAAGGAATTATATTTTGATGTTTTGCAACGTATTGTTTTCTTCATTTGTCAGAATGAATTAACTCTTTTATTTATTTTTTTTCGTTCGAATGCTAATTTCAGTTTTCCTTCTCAAGAGAAAGAAATTAAGAATAACTGAAAGATTTTGTCTAGGTCTCAATGAGTTGAACATTGTACTAAACAACATTGGAAGTACCGAGTGGCCCTGGTTTAGTTAGTAAAGCGTTGGATTCGCACTCTGGAGGTCCTGGGTTCAATAGCGACCGACTATCCTGACTGAGATATTTTTAGTTTTTTGTCGTTAGTCTGACCAAGCAAATGCCGGGATCATACCTTCAACCTAGATCTTAGTCTATTCATTTCTGTACTCTTTCTCCTACCCTATCCCAACGTGAGCCATCGATACTTGAAGGCCACAAATAAATTCAAATAACTGGAAGTGAAAGATATACGTTTTCATATATCTTGCATCAGAAATTTATCTAGATTAAAAAATATATCTTGAAGGGGGGGAAATAAAATTTTACATTAGGAACAGGGAGTGGAAATAGTTCAGTTGCGTGGGGATGGCAACCCCTAGTGCCACAAAAGTACTTGAACAATAAAATATAGAATTTATATTTCCACCCGATTTATTTATTTTAGTCTTATTTATTAATAGAAAACAGACATCTTAGATATGAAATAAGGAGGTGGGAATTCCACGTTTTACCTATGTGTATTAAGCATATATCCCTTTATAAAACTATAGATGTTTTCTCTCGTCTCTTAGAAAAGAGATTTCTAATAATTATCTGCCATCTTTAATAGTACCTAATACAGCACAAACAAGTAAGTGTGAGCTCAACTTCCAAGCTAAAATAGATGATATTAGGGACTAGAACTAAATGTACCACAGCACAAGGTTATCCTAGGAAACCATACCTTTATTTGATATATCAACAATCCCAAAAATTGCAACACCCACTTCCAAATATTACGATCTAATTACTGCAACTTAAATGTACTATTCATAACAATAGAGATCACTCCTTTGAGTCCCAAACAGAATGAATCATGGATTGTTGCAGACTCAAGAAGATATTCTCAGTATCTTTGTCTCATTTACAAAATATTAAGGATAATGAAAGAAACCTGGTTCTTCTCATTGAGTTGATAGAACGTACGAAAAAAAAATGACACACAGGAAACTTTATACAGGGTGTTTCAGGACCTCTGGTACAAACTTCGGGAGGTGAATCATATCAAAACAAGGAAAAAGTTTATTTGAATACGCGCCCTATCATATGCAGTTTCGGCTCTAGAGGGCCTCAAAGACGTCCAAAACTGTATTTCAAGGCGATTTATTTCGAATACTAATAGCTGTAGAGCTGGCGGCTCGTCGTTTCATCAAAGAAATCAAACTAGCTTGTTCAAATGGACTGCCAGCTCTACACAATAATTAGTGTTCGAAATAAATCGCCTTGAAATACAGTTTTGGACGTCTTTGGGGCCCTCTAGTGCCGAAATGATAGGGCGCGTGTTCACTGTTCATATGAACTTTTATTGTTGTTTTGATATGAGGATTCACCTCCCAAAGTTTGTACCAGAGGTTCTGAAACACCCTGTATAGGATGACAATATAATGCGCCGGCAAACTTTAAGAAATAATAGTATGGTATATAATAAATAAGAAAAGAAGTTCTGATCATCGGAGTGGAAATTCCGTATTGTTTCGGAGTAACAGGCTGCCGAAACAGTGAGAGATGTGCTTTACAGCTTCAAATTTACATCATTAATGGTAGAGCTATTGCGGCATGCTATCATCAAAGACTTCAAACATGATGTATTAAAAATGCATATTCGAGCATTGAGTGCACAAGGGATTCCCCAAAGGAAGTAGAGCTTCCCAGAAATTTTCTGAAGTAAAGGTGGGTCGAAATGAGCATGAAATGAATGACTTCCCATCAGGTAACAATAATTTGTTTGCGACTTTTCTTCGGAGAATGTCTGGGAATCACCTACTTCCTTTGAGAAATACCTTGCGCACCAATGCAAAATTTTGAAATATCCAAATTTAGATTGAACAATTTTGAAGTGTTTGACGATAGCATACCGTTTCTCTACCGTTACTTGTATTGGATATTTGAACCTCTACAGTTAATTTGCTTGTAGCTCTAAAACTCGGCGGAATTTCCACCCACATAACCAAGATTTTCTCATTATTTTATGTGGTTAGAGCGTTGGACTCATATCTGCGTAGTCCCGGGTACAATTCCCGGCTGGAGTCCCACTTTTCGGCGTTCACCCAGCGTCGTGAGGCACACTGGGGAGTCAAGTGAATACAGACGTGATGGCCACACTCGGTCTAGAAAGCCCCTGATACGCCTGTTCGTGGTTAGGTGGCGTGCAGTGCTGACCACACATTCGTCACTCAGGTGGACGCAGTTCCACCAAACGCGTACAGATGGCGTTGGGGCAGGCTCAGGGCCTATCGTCCTGTTACGTCAGTGGTTATTATTAGTATCATCCCTCGAAATTTGTCGGTGCCTTAAGTTACCACCCTGTATACAGCATCAAGAAACAAATGAACGCCGCTCTTGTTCAGCACCGAATGCCCTATCAAAAAAATATGTAAAATATATATAAATTAAAAGCACGGTGAAAAATTTACTTATGCGGAAGAAGGACACTTCTATTAATGATTTATTATTTTTGTATTTGAATTCCTGTCCTTTTCTGACTTTGTTTTCATTTCTGTATATATTATTAGTATACAGTATGCTGCATGAAAATGTCCGTAATTTTTTAACAAGGTTTAAATAACATAGAACACTTTGGCTGAACCTATCCTACTCAGTAATAAGTGTTTATCATTATTATTATTATTATTATTTCAGGTAGAATATAGGAATTATATTCTAGTCAATCAGCATCCCCTTAGTTCTTTAGTTCTTGATATTATTTCCAACACTGTTTAGCAGTAACTGGGTCAAGTATCTAAAAAAGTATGATACCTTAGGTACATTTATCAGTACCTGTACCTGTACCTGTACCTATGTACAAATAAACAAGTACCTAACCCAACACTGCTCAGCTTGTAGACATGCTCAGCATGTTCATCTCGAATGAGCTTAATTAGATTACGGAAATTCCCTAGCAGCTCACAGTAACGTTAATGTCGATCATGGTTGGCCGTTCTGCATCAATTTTGATCGATTGGCGTGGTAAGACGTTTCAGCATTCAACGCTATTCCTAAAGCTAAGAAACGTTTTGTATTTCAAGAAAAAAAAACATGCAAAAGAAAAAAAAACTTGGCAGATTAAAATAATAAAGTTTAGAGAAATATCACCCTTTGTTGAAGATATCATTGTGTGATATCGATCGACATTGAGCGATATCGTTCTGTAAACTGCCGAGTGTGTTCGAGAAAGTCTAGATAATGACAAAATAACACGGGCTATGTATACGCGTACAACTTCTATGTTCCCTATTTAAAGCCATTCTGTAATTTTAAAAAATACGTTCTATGTCACCACACTCCATATCTGAGTTGCTGAAGTGTATATTTGAAGTATTATTCGCAACGGATGACTCCGTAGCGTAGTGGCTAAAACGACATACTATAAATTTCAATGGTTGCAAGTTCGAATCCAGTCGAAGACAAGTGCAAAAACTTCCAACTGTACATCAAGACAACAGAATAGGACGCGAAATGGAAGATAGGGGTGTAATCAGGATCACATTTTTTTTCTATAACTACTGCAAAAATTTACATACGTACTTCCATTTATTACAACAGAAAATTTCTTTCAGTAAAAAATATGCTTTCCGATAGCGATCGATATCAATCTCCGATTCGTTAATATTGGCAAAATTGTTTACCATTCGACATTGATTGATATCGGATAACAACATTGCAAATAATGTGTTATTCGTATCGTCGATATCGATAAGCTACTGGGACCTCTTTAGAAACAATGGAATTATTGTACTCTTGCTTAGAGTCTTCTGCACTTTTATATTTTGGTTTAGTCATATTTAAAAGGATACATTATCTTCCACATTATCTACAACTTTACGTAATATTTGCCAAATTGATAAAACAATTCTAGTTATCCAAACTAATATAAACTTATTCATATTGTGAACAAATCTTTCTTTTTTTTTTTTTTTAATGTCAAATTTAGCTGAGTGAGAAATAACAATGCACAATGTACTTTAAAAAGAGTTTAGAACACTCTTCACTTGAATAAATTCCTTTCGGCAGGCCTACAGGCTGAGATAGATTTCGAAGTGTTTTTGATTGAATTTATTGGGGTAAGTGCAGAATAAAAACACTTTAAGTAAATATACTTTTATCATTTTATTTTCATTATAAAATTATAAATATGGTAACTAATTACCATAATAGGTTAACTAATTACCGTGCAAACCTTTTGTTATTAGAACTGAATGCAGTGATATTCCAATTGAAATTAACAGGCCCAATGAAACCAGCCACCTTATATACCCCTAACGAAATATGAGCGCTATCGAGAAACTAGTTATTGATTTATAGATTAATCATCACGAGCTTTTCAACGTTACCCCACAAGACTTGGTTTTAAATATTTCGAATTTCCACCCCCACCCTCACTCGTACCCCCACAACTCCTGAATCGTTGGTGTCACCGTAAACTTCTTAGGGAGTACTATAATATATGCAGACAAAGTTTCCCAATAAACTCCATAGGGACTAATACATATTTCTTTTTAATTTCAACCCCCTCCCCCAACCACCCGATTTTATTCATTAACGAACTTAGCCGAGCTATTAAGCCTAGAAACAACATAATAAAGTTTGGTTCAAATATCTTCAAAATTATGACCGCTAGCGTGTAAATATATATATATACCTAAAAATTAGTATAAACAACATTTTCGCAATTTGTGCTAGATTTCATAACATAAAGAATGTTGAAAACTCGTAAACTAATTTTTATCGTGTATTTTTCCTAATGTTGTTAAATGTTACTGACAGTTTCCAAATGGGAGCTGTTACCTTCCTAAATACTCGAGAAAAAAAAATCTCAGTCACATCAGCCAAATGCCAGGATAATACCTACAAACTAGACCCTGGCTGACTACTTTCCAACATTGTCTCCTTCATCCTATCCCACCCTGATCCTGAGACGCCTCAGTTTAAATTCAAATTCGAAGAAAATTACGAAACTTAAAAGATATGTTCAAAAAATCGATAGAAACCCTGCAGAAATTCCACCTACACCCACCAATTTTGCTTTACATTCACCAAATTGAAAATCCTGACAGACTCTCTGCTTATTGATGACATCATAGGAGCATCCTAATCATTAGTAACCAAGACAAACATAACCTTTCAGTTGGCATTTATTGATCTGATTTATATGATAAAATTCATTCCTCAAGATAAAATATCGAGTCAAATATAACTTCCTCAATCTGTGCACATTATGTTTGGAAAAAGGAATCAGTTTGATAGCTCCTATATTATGGTTTAGCTATTACAGTTACATTATAAATTATTAATAGTTGATGACGTCACATGTTCATTCCATGCGCTTGGAAGTAAGAATATTGGTTACTTTTGGTTGAGCTTGTTAATTTGAAGGAAATTACACACCTTACGGAAAATTGCAGTTTATTTCGTGAATCTAGTATCGAATATGATCAGGAGAACTTAACAAGTCGTTTTAGCTGTTCCAAGTGAGAAAATATGCTTTTACTTGCAATATAGACCTCGCTGACCTAATAATATACCCATTTCTATTATCTTATCTGTAAGGGCTGATTTACATGAAAGTTTGCGTTGCTTGCTTTGCGTGTGATTTGGATGAATAGTCAATTGAGACAGGTCTCACACTTACCTTACAATAAAACACGCAATGGAACACGTGTATTAATTGGCTACTCACCCAAATCGCACCTAAAGCTAGCAACGCAAGCTTTCATGAAAACTAGCCCTAAGAAACTAATCAATCTGGAGAATGGACGTAGCAGTGCGATAATCCTCCAATTTTAATATGTTGGTTGACGTCTTAAAGGCCGTGTAGATGTTTTGTGGCCACCGATTAATTTTGATTTTATTAACGTTGCAACATAGAATTGGAGAATATCTAATAGCAGGGGATACCAAGTTTGATATCCTATACCAAGTTTTGTTAATCGCTGCAAGGTATATTCATAAATATTGGTTTGATTGATGAGGTCATAGCGCTATACCACGCAAAGGATGAGCTTTCAGATCAGGTAACGTACTTTTCCTTCACCTTCCCTGGGAAGCAAGTTCTTGATATGTTGGTCAAGAGTCTACTGTCACATTATTAAATAATAAATCGATTTATTTAAAAAAAAAAAAAAAAATCATGCGCGAATAGCAACTCGAATTATTTTTAACAAAAAAATCGTATAGAAAGTTCGTTCATTTTAGTTTTACCCCGCCCTCTCCTTCCACGTTTCATCACAAATTAGAATTGATCACGCTGTATTACTTTACCCCATAAATTACTAATAGATGCTTTCGACTTTCGAGATATCTCATTTCTTTTGGCAAGAATGCTTTGTAGTTTTGCAGAGGTAGAAAAAAAAACTTTCAGTTCAGTTGGTAAAGATAGGAGAAAATGATGGTTCATCAACATACGAAATGCAATACTTGCTTCATACAAAGGAAGAACATTTCTCCACCGGCCTCTACAGTTCTAACAGGAAGGAAATTCGATTACCCGAGTTCTCTTTGAAGTTGCCGTTCTCTTGACTATACGTGAAAGAAGAGAGTGATCTCCGGATTGGCTGCTCCTATCTTTCCCATATACATAGATATATGCGAGTGTATTTTTGACTTCTCTTTACAAATATCCATGTTGCAGGTGTTGTCAGTTGAATTGAACTTTTCAAGGACAAGGATTCCTCATCCCCTTACTTTGTATTGGTTATCTAACAATTCCAGCCAGCTATTCACAAAAGCTCGGACTTCTTCCCAAAGGAACACAGAGAAACTGGAAGCAAATGGAAAGCCAAGGTAAGATATGAAGATATCAAGAATCAAGAAAAAATTCAAATTGAATTGTTATATATCTGATTGCGAGTGTTCTCCATGGAAACAGTCTACTGAAAAAAAGAACTTTATACAGCATTGGAAATTGCAATATACTTTACTATTACTTTAAGAAAAAGATTTATGACATAGTATTTAAATAATGTTAAGATATAGAAATACTAACTTGACATAAACGGCAAACGCATCACAGCCTGAAAAGAACACCGAGCCTAGAAACTTTTATTCTGTAAGGGTAGAAGGCATTGTTATCCCCTCATCTATCTTCGCGAACTGTTACATAATAAATAAAGGCAGAGGATCGTGTGTCCCAGATCCAATTTTATTCACGCTTCAGCAGAAACACATAGAGGAAGTCCTGTCTTCCATTTTCCAAGAATAATATTTCACTGATGCTGTTTACTGTACAATGTAGCATAAAATCAAGTGAGACAAACTTCACTTCACACTTTGTTACAAGTTAAATTGAAATTAGTATTCATGTGAAACTCTAAAAATGGTATATATTAAATATATTTTTATTAATTAAATTGTATTAACGTAAAGTTGATATAATAAAAATGATTAAGCTATACTCAATATATATAGGAGCTATAAACTTTGTTAATGGGTTTTATACTTATTGTCTTTCATAAATATTTTCTGAATAAATATTATTTCTTGTTTACCAAAGAAATTGCCTTTTACGATTGTTCTTGAATACTGACATCAGAAGGATAGATGTAATAACTAAGATATGTAACGTGTGTTTCTCACCTGGGTTACACATCGTCATGCCTACTATATGACGAGTTCCAAGATCAAGGCCGAGATTGACCATATATTCCCAGATGACAAATTACACTAAAACCTCTTTTATCCGGAAATTAGTTTATCCAGAACGATTTTATTACAAAATGTAATTGTTTTTCAGTTTCAAAATACATCCATACAAGCGAGTGCGTCTAATTAACTCTCCGCAGTGTAAATGTACAGTGCAATACTGTAATTCTAGGGTGATATGACAAAAGTTGATATATCCATTTTCTGAGTTTTTGAATTTCATAGTGTAAGACATTGCTTTTTCTGCATATCTATGATATGGCAAAAGTTGATGTGGATATTCTCAACGACTGTGTTAAATCGCATTTGTCATAAGTTGATTAATCAAAATGTGTGTATCATTGATTTGGCAGAACTTGATATGTTTGAAATACAATGCCGCCTCGAAAATTGGGACTTGTCAGGTTTTCCTGCCGGAACGTGCAGTAAAAATGTACCGATAGAAGCTTGTAAGACATATTTTGAAATAGACTGGGCCTATTACTCTTCACGTTATGAAAATATTAGCAATGTATGGCAGCAGAACATACCGTTAATAATCGGTCTGATGCCTAAATCCCATACTTAAAAATTTCAAACACACGAAATAATTTTGGTACAAATTTCTTGTTGCTGTTTACATATTGGATTTTTGTTCGAATATAGAAACAAAAATAGTATCTACTTTCAAAGGTAGTTTTACCTCAGTGAGGCATTCACAAAAATACATCATATAGTACATGTTTGTAGCAAAAGAAAAAAGGAATGTAAATGCTGTTTTGTTATTTCAGTTAGGTGTTAGTGAAAGAATTTTGAATTTAATCTATTTATGGCCTTTAGGCATCTTAGATTTAGGCCAGGATAGGATGGGAGAGAAGATATTCTAACACGGTCAGGGCCTAGTTAGTAGGTACGATTCCGACGTTTGTCTAGTGAAACTGAGGAAAACCCCGGGAAGACCTCTGTCAGGATGGAATAATTGTGATGAGTTTAGTATTAGAAAAGCTCTTGAAATGTGTTTTTCCGAAATAAATGATTCTGATTACATCCCAGAAAGTGAAGAATAATCTTCAGATAATGTTTTGTGTTAAAATGGCACCAATAAAATCTTGTGAGATTTGCACAAGTAGTGGTTATGTAATGTTAAGGTATTCTCCATACGAAAGCTTTGCTTTTATATACCAAAGGTAAAATAAAATAATGGCTGAGCAAAGCACTACAATTTATTTTTTTTTAAATTTAATTTTTTAAAATAAATTGTAGTGCTTTGCTCAGCCATTATTTTATTTTACCTTTAATGTTAAGGTGTTAAAAAACTAATAAAAAAACTTTGGTAAACTTTATTTTATATGGGCCAGTCTAGTAACTTTCAACATCAGCCCCTCACGATTCATCCATTTACAGCCAGTTAAATTCCACACCCATGCCCCTGCCGGGACTCGAACCCGGGACCTTCGAGCCGTTGGACTAACACCTCAGACCGCACGGCTACCGGGCCAGCAAAAAAATAAATAATAAAAATCACTGATTAAAGATACTTTTCTGATACTGATATTTTTCTTAAACAATTCGTACTAAAAAGTAGAAAAATAATTTTGTTTATGCATGATTAAAAAGAAAGCCATGGGGTGCGCTCTCATATACAGTCACTTTATAAATTCTTCAATCCGCGCGACCCATGCTTTTCTTTTTAATCATCTATAAACAACATTATTTTTTACTTTTTAGTACGAATTGTTTAAGAAAAGTATATATTTAAAAAGTGTTTTTTATTATTATTTTTTCCAGTAACTTCGGTGTTCGAATATTTTTTTCTCAAGCTAATGATTTGTGACCCGATTCTAAAGTATTCCGCGGCCCGTCTAACTCTTCATCGTTGCAGGCTAGTATTTATGGTCCGCATTACATTATATATATATATGAAAGTAACAATGGAATATTGTATTGTCACCAGACTGTGCAAAATTTAGTCATTGTATGACATCGGGAAATAAGTGAAGGTAACGTTGAAAGATTTGAGTACATCACAAACCCTTGTGAACTAAAGAAAAGAATGCAAAAATACTAACTTGACATAAACGCACACAGCCTGAAAAGAACACTGAGCCTAGAAACGTTAATTCTGTACGGGTACAAGGCATTGTTATCCCCTCATCCATCTGCGCGAACTGTTACATAATAAATTATTGGGTTTTCAGTTTAATTATGGTTTAATATAAACTTACATTTTGTAAAATTTCGACCAAATATATCATATTATTTGCCTCAATACTCACGTTTGCTATACAAAAAAATATTTGACAGTAATCTTCATTGTTGTACTTCTTCTTCATAATTTGAATAAGTAATTCATCTTGTAATTACAGTACAAGTACAACATAAGTAATTTATGTTGTACTTCTTCTTCATAATTCATCACGTTAAAAATAGTGCATTTTTCTAATACGCATTACATGAGTAGCTATCATTATTTTTATTATTTTGAGAGCATAAATGGCGTCGTTCCAAACAAAATCCTAACAAATAGATTTTGTACTACTGAAAGAAAATCTGGTCATTACTTTGACAAGATATGCCAGATGAATCTGATTTACTATGTGAACAATCACAATTTGGAAGAACCTGATATGTCCTTCAACCGCCATTTTGAAACCATTCTTGCAGCGTAAGAGTCAAATCAAGACTTGTGGCCCCAGCAGAGAACACTGAACTGAACGACCTGGTAGACTTTTATGCAAATGCTTAACCACCACTCAGCGGGCAACAAAATTATCAAACGCTTAATCTGAAAAGGTGGGGAAATGGACATTGCTTATTAAAGAACAAGATTTGAAAGGAAGCTGTACTACGGCTTAAGGGTTACAGAATTCTACGTTGATTACAATTCTTCCATTATGAGATATTCTGTGTGAATCTACTGTTAGTGATGATGGCCCATGTTGCTCCAGATTACCCTGTTACTATTTATGGTTATATTTATTGAATTTGATGGGTCAGGGGAAAAAACAAGGAATGTCCATTTTCGGGTTATGTACTTTTTCTGTTGGTAAAATATCCTACTATTGAACGGAATATTCCTTCCTGAAACGTAGAACTGCTCATGAAAAAAGCATTAAAAGAACTGGATAATACGAGTCATGACTGGACAGATCGTTGAAACGAGGAGATAATTGGAAAACAATCTCAACTACGTACTTACTTGTAGCAGTGGCTGGTCCACGCAGATCACCTACTCACACATGTTGATGCAAGAACAACAAATTAAATCGAATGGTTTTATTTCATTACAGCCGAAATACTGAAACGATTATTTACACGCAGAAAGCACAACACATACTTTTACACAAGTAGGCAACTTCTCATACACACACTAACACATAACCTGAAGATAGACAGTTCAACGAAGAAAATTACACTGCTACAAACAGGATCAGCATATGAGAATTCTGTACCCACATTTTCTTACAATGTACTTATGACAGCTGCTCTCGTACATTTCTTCGTTTAGGTCGAGTATTTTAATTTACATGTGGCGGTAGGGTGAAAACTACTCTGGAAGTTTATTTCCAATAAAATTCTCAATTTGCTTCAGCTGCTAGTTTTGCTAGCTTCTCATGACATCACCGCCATAATTTGTGTATATCCTCGTGATGTCGATATCTGGCGAATCAGGAAAAACATTACATCAACTGAATAAAGGGGCATAATCAAAGTCAATACGGCGATTTAGATTCTACCACAGCCAGACGCTGAACGGAAGATTAAATTCCATAGAAAAGGAAACGCAAAGACGGAGAATGAAATAATGCGTAATAACAAAAGCAATTTAAAGAATGAAATGAAGAATACCAGATTACCTGCCAAAACTGCTATATAATCAATGCACTAATTAGCGGCATCCTTTATGCCCTGAACAAATGCAAAAGCTGAAATAATACGAAGATGCTCAAACAATTAAAAAAATTTCGCCTTTGATTTCCCGAATAGGAAGCAACGCCCTAACGAGAAAATAAGGTGATTTCCTGAGCGGAAGTAAACATGAATAAAGAACAAAAGAGAAAAAAATACTAAATATCCATAAACAGAAGAAAAATATCTTTAGCAAGAATATGTATTGACTGCCCGTTGGTGTGAACCATTACAAGACTAATAACATTTTTTAATTAACCAAAGTTCTATTTTCGGGTTTCAATTTTACGTTCAAATACCATCCAAATTGACATACAGATGAAGATCCTATTAAAATTAGAAAGTTAACTTCGTTATTTCTACGCCAAAGGAAATATTTCTTCCTTCTCTATTTAATAAAAAGAAAATAATATGCTCAAGAAATTTGCATCTAACGAAAATTACATTTTAAAAAATCTACGTAAAATCTCCTCTTGCAATCTTTGTAGTTAAAGAAAGCTCAAATCAACAACTTTCAAATACTTGTCGAACCAGACTGCCAGGTGCTTCATTCATGCAACGCTGCTGAATGTAGTTCTTCTTTAAAATAGCACATTTCAGATACGTGATTGGAAAAGTGATTGAGTTGACGAAGAGAATGGAAAAAAAGGGACAGTTGAGCAATGAAAATTTGTAGAGCAAAGGAAAGGTCTGGAAAGATTCAAAAGAAACTGCTTGTATTTAATCAGTGAGGACCTAAAGGTGAAATTGTTTGAAAGATTACAAAGAACAACGTTGTTCAGATAAGTAAAATCCAGACCAATCGCTCTCTGCTACTTTCTGCGTTTCATTCATTCACTTTTTTATTTTTTCTTACTTTTCCTTTCTTCTTGTTTTCTCTCTCTCTTCACTCTCTCTCCATTGGTGTGTATGTTCTTGTGTGTTTAATTTACGGATGCAATGAAACAGTCCTTAACCAACTATCAACTGCCATTTTCAATCAAGATAGCGTAAACATAAGATTGAACACTTCGATCGAATTACGTTCTAATTGACATGGTTTTCTGTTGTCTCTGACGAAATATAAACACCATAGAAAACTAAGTAGAACATTTCAATCTTTAGTTATGTGTCTCGTATTAGGGTGAACAATAACAGGAAAACATTTCGGTGCTAAGTTTTAGAGCATATTGACTTTTAGCAATACTGATTGCATTCTTACGAAGCAGTGAAGGCACTCAATCTTCCTGATAACGAATATTCATATCCTTTGAATGTACTTTTGTGCTTTAAAAAGCAAAAAAAAATGGGAATTCTGTTGTGTGCAGTATATAACAGAAAGACTTTTTCTCAGACTGATTATAAATCGTTTTGTTATATAAGACATAGGCGGATTTCTGTTAAGTGTTGTCCTTAAATTTACTAGACAATATCGTTGTGTGTAAAAGCAACAAGTTGTGTTGTAAGTTTAAGGCCAACAAGACTTGCTCAGTTTCGTTAATGATTTAATCTACTGATCGTTACCACATGAGCTAGTTGCGAGCTATTGTTGTTATTTTATTGTTTGGGAAAACTGTTAATTTGGTTAGCGAAATCATGTGACAACATATTAGAGTGTAAGGAAAGCAATATATTAAATTTTCTGTTATTGGAAGTGAGAAAATAATTCATTTTGAGAAATTATTATTTTTAGTTCTTTCTTTAAACAGTGGTAAGTCATATCATCAATATAGGAAACATTTGGTGATGTGATAATGAATTTACGAATCCTTCATTGTCTAAGTGCACTCTGTCAATGAGTGGCGTTGCCCGTCGCCTATCGTCAAGGGTTTCCGGTTTCGATTCATAGCACTCTACGGGTAAGGTCGGGTTATGTTTAAATCCAGTCCACCCTCACCCCTGGTTGAATAGAATACTCCACCCCTAGCGGTAACCCGAGTGAATCTGATTCATGACTTAATAGATTCAAGTAAGTTTAATTGTCCGATTCGAGTGAGTTCGAATCGACCAGTTCGAATTTGAATTCTCCTTAAGGCCTTCTGTAATTTTAGCTCAGGCCGGATGGATAACGCCGGGTGAATTGGTGGAGAGGAAACGGGAGAACCTCGAGAAAACCCACGCACGTGGTATTTGTCCACCCCAAAGGCCACATTGCACGATCCGAGATGTAACCGAGAATCCCACGAACCAGAGTGAGACCTGTACCACCGAGCTACCATGCCGACCAGTTCGAGAGCACTATCTCTGCTATATTTTCATTTCCAAAGTATTTGAGAATTCACATCCGTCTAATCAAAACCGGATTGAGGTGCAAACTAAACAAACGGCAGATTGAAGCGCCTAGCTAAGCTCAGAGGGCGCCGCTATGGTGCTTTTGTATATGAATAAGATCTCAAGTTATAAAAAAATAATAATAGTTAAATTTGATCTCATATTTATAACATTTACGTGAAACAAAGTGAATACAGTAATGATTATTTTAACCACCATTTTTACTTTTATTTTAGTGTAATGAGAGCTGGGACCAGTGCATTCCAATCTTACTAGTATCACTTTTCATAATAAAGGATTTTTTTCCCTCTTATTATCTTTTTAGTCGAATGTTACATATTTACTAGCGTCCTCTGTTTCTGTATTTCTTGTTATAATGTTGTGTATTGTTAGTAGTTTACCTGCATACCCGGTTAAATTTGCTATTTTGTCCTGTGAGTGGTCATGAATATAGCCAAGGACCCATGCGTGTGTATCCGACTTTTTGTCAGAGTCAGAGATTTCCCATTTTGTTGTAACCAGTCTCTTTATTCGGTATTACGGTTTCCGTGTATACGTGAATCATGGTTTCTTTGGCTTCAGTGGTCTCGTACTAGTAGATAGTAGATTCAATACTTTAACGTTTCTCTTTGTAAAATGGCAGTATCTCTTAGTAGTCCTAGGCGTGTTTTGACCGAGCATGCTGCTTAAACTGCAGATTGTTCGGTTGTTGTTAAGTTCTGTCTCTTCCCATTTTCCTCTTATCTGCTTAGTTAGTTTCGCGTTTTGCGAAATTCACCTGGTCTTCGGTCTGTTTAGGTTCAGGTAATCTCGGTTTTCTTGTTTAGATCTGGTGGCTTGTATGAGCATGCTTCTTTGTAACTCCCGAATCTTGTGATATTCCATATCTTGCTTTTACCCCTTAAAACGGTCGATCTCTTCTTTATTGTTAATTACATATTTTCGGGTTTTCTCCTCTATTTAGCTTCTTTCCTTTGTAAACTACTTGAATATTTCTCCATATCTATTCACAAGCTTGTATTCCAGCGTAGGTTTTCCAGAGCAGATGTCTAAATATAGATTAAATATAGATCGGCAAAGGCCACAGGTACGGGTAGTTCCAGTAGCTGTGCGTTCTTTCTAGGGTATTTTCTTTTCACGATATCTAATGAAATTTCTTTATATTGGAAACACTATCTCCGTGCTACTCATGTGGAAGGTGGTGGATGAGGTACTTCGGACTTGGAGTGCTAGTCATTTGAAATGAATTTTGCTCTGTCCACTATTTATGCTGACGGATACGACTTCCTTCTTCATAATGTGTCCGAGGTTTTTGGGTTCATCGCTTTATTAGTAAAAAGTTAGGAGTCTCCCTATATAGTGAGTAATGTCTTTTGCTTCCCGTTTGAGCACAAGGTGGATTTATCCTAGTTTTCCATGACATAAAATGCCAGAAATCTCCTTCGGTAATATCATTATATACTTGGTTCATTCCATCATAGTCTATTAAGGACCAGAAAGATCACAGGATCCGGAAGTTACAAATTAATCCAGTCACAGAAACCACCAGATAGCAGATCTAAACAAGAAAACCGAGATGACCAACGAACCTAAACAGACCGAAAACCAAGTGAATTTCACCAAGCTAAACAGAAAAGAGGCAATAGAGAAAGACAGAACTTAACAACAAGCAAACGAACTGCAGGTCAAGCAGCAAAGAGAACATGGCTAGGTAACGAATAAGACAAATTTATTTCATAAAGACATACACTTACACTCGTATTAAAAAAATAACCAAACATAATAAAGTTACAGAATAATAGTAAGAAGAAACAATTACTTGATACATTACATTATAGATCCCTTTGCAGTTACAAACAATGATTATTTATTCTTATAACTTTTCAAGTAAATCCACAGTTACTATTAATTATTCATACGTTAATTAGTTTTAATGAGTGAGCCTTTTTATTCTTGGTGATGTTTCTATCATTGTCTAATTGCTACTATAAACTAAATGGATAACGGCTGAATCAGAGGCCCTGCTTCTTATCTATCTGAAATTGGTTTTCAGAAAGTTATTCCGAAGGAGAAAGTGAATTTCTCCACAGGACGTCGTCTGAAAATTCTGTCGTATCAAACAGACTCTGAAGGCAAAAGATAGGTTTCGATTTCGAGTAAGAGGAAATTAGTATAGCAAACACAACAATGAGTGCAAAAGTTAGTTAATTGACATGATTAGTGCAAAACTTTGTGGTGGTATGCCTGAACCTTTACAGAATGACCCCATTGACACGATGACCAGTTTTAGCTCTGGTGTGTTGACTCTCGACTGCTTCTATTGTTTCTATCAACAATAATATATGAACAGTACAACTTCCACATTTGAGATTCAATGTGTAAAGTAGCCTGTAAAGTATCTGCTATGTATAATGTCATTACCCAACTTAATTATGAAAGCATGATATCTCATTTACAAATGCTTAGCACTGTTATGTACCCACATGTCTTCTGAACGTATTAGCGTCTACTACTTCCAATGGGTTATTTTGGATTAATACTATTCTAGAATTCCATGTCCGAATTGAATTTATTTTAAGGCTTTTAGGCAACTATGGCTCAGGCCGTATGGATGATGATGGGATGAATTGGTGGAATGAAGAAAGTGGGAGGAAACGGGAGCACCCCGAGAAAACCCACGCACACGGTGTTGGTCCACCACAAAGCCCACATGGCATGAGCAGGGATCGATCCGACGACCCCTAGCACCAGAGGTGAGCGCTCTACCAACTGAGCCACCGCTCTACCCCTAGAATTCCATGTGTTTGGTGTATAAAGAAATGCAGTACTACAAAGTACATTTTATATTTTGTAAATGAAAATCAAACTGGTGTTTAAAACCAAAAGTGGCCTCTCGAGAGCCATTCCTAAAGTGAGCCTTATATGTCTCGAGAACCTGTAGGTCAAATATTACATGAAGTGTACACTCGGGTATTCTCGATATGTTGTCAGATCAAAATTATTTGCAAGTAGACGGAATATGGAAGATTGTAATAGGCTATCGAGAAAATTTGTACATACCTATTTTTCCATCTTGTTATTTTTTTGTAATGTTGTATTAGAGCATACATTTTATTATTATTAACTGTTTTTCTCCTTCCCACCATTTCTATCTTATTCGTCCTATCAAAGCAACAAGGCGAATGATGATAGTTAAAGATGATTTACTTTAATTGTTAGCACGGAAAAATGCTAGAACATATCGGTTTGTGAAAAAATGCTGCATCCTTGCCAGAAAGGGGAGTATTACATCATGGAGAAATTTGTTAAGCCAGCCATGTATATTAAGTTTCTTCATGAGACTTGTAAATGTGTATCTCTGTTAATGCGCAGCTGACGTCACTCAAAAGTAAATAAAATTTGCATTTCAGCATCCATTATCTTAAAGATATCAAGAAAGCGTTTCGATGTAACGTTCACAAATCTAGATGTACTTTTTCAACTCGTTAACCTTTCCCAGATTAAAGATAGAGAGAGAGGGGCTCCCCATTATGGATACCTCTGAGTAGCGGACATCTCTAAATAATAGACAGTTTTGAAGTCTCCGGTACACTAACATTGAATCTTATCGAAGGAAACTCTCTCAATAGCGGACTCTCTTAATAGCAGACACGGACATAATGATATTGCTCCCGCTCAAAGAAAAAACCTCTTTATAACGGACAAAGCCAGTACACGTGGTCGTCTTATCGAGGAGTAGTAAAGACAAATAAAATTCCCACGGGCGAAAATGTCTTAATTCAACACTGCTCCCTCCTCTCTTTCCAAGATCGTTCACAGTAGCGCGGGTTCTTAGGAAGCTTCACAACAGTAACAAGCAACATTCATAACAATAATAACAAAGCGCAGGAACAGTGGCAAAATGAGTAACAAAACTTAAGTGAAAACAAAAATGTCTTGTGTTTAAAACTGACAACGCTGTTACACACAGTTGTCTTGCTATTGTCGGCCTAAGTCATAGCTGCCTAAATTTATTAAACAAAATTCAATTCCATTTACCATTGTTCTGCAAATGATGTCATTGCTGTACACGCCATAACTAGGCATGTACAGTAATTCATAGTAGGGATGGTACCGAGACCGAGACTGGTCCCAGTTTCGTCTTTGCCTCGTCTCGATTTCGAAACCAGACTGAACCTAAGGTCTAAGATTCAAGAGAAGACTAAGACAAAATGCATCGAGACTTACTCGAGACCAGACCGAGACTTGTCGAACGAAACTAAAGATTCAGTTTCATGAATGTCGACAATATTAATGTGGTTTTGTTTATGGCGTTTATACTAGAAGAAGTATTGTGATAATTAATTTCCTTTTCATAAAAGTTATTTAACATGTTATTTTGTAGTTTAAAAATATGGCAAAGTTAACTATGTCAAACTATTTCCTGTCTTGTCCCTGGCCCGGATGAAAAATAAATTTGTCGGAGTTGGAAACTTACTTGCCAAGGGGGATATCCCGGGCATTACTGCTAATTCGCACACTGACGGACACCTCCTGATGTCTCTACTTCTCCCGCCAAGCCTTGTAAAAAAAGCTCTCAACTGTCGATAGGTTTATCTGTAATTATTTACCAGGAAGTAAAAAGCATAATTTCGTTAAAAATTATTTTCCTTCATTATTTATTGAAAAATATGTTTAACTTTTAATTGTTGACAACTATTTTGTATAGTTACGTGCCTCAAGAAGGAGTTGAAACAAAATATCAATTGTTAAAATGAAGAATGTCTTATTGCAAGAATTGTATTATTATCACTAGTGCTATGCCTACAATTTCCATTCGAATTTCCGACATATTCGTTTCGAAGGGAGTCATTAACCTTGTTCAACAAATATCAAAGAAGACGAATTTTCAACGACTTTGATGGAAATGAATTAGACCTGGACCTCGTGATGAATTCGAGAGGACTAATGCCAGTGATGGACGCAGCGCTTGAGCCATGGGAAGGGTCCTGGGCCTGGTCTCCGACCGTGCTCTCGTGGAATGAAAGGAGTTTCCTGGGATGGTATGTTACTACTCTTAGGTGTTTTAATGGTTGCTGTGACAGCAACACGTACACTAACGGGTGGGCAAAATGCTCTGCCCTAATCGTGTTGTGGAGTAGCTTCACACATCCTTGGACACGGCCCATCTTCCACAAATAGCAACGACGGTTTCGGCGCATTTACCGCCAAGGATAACTGCAGTGCATCTTCCAGAAAGGACGATAATGGAGCATCTACCACAAAAAGGCAACGGCGGCTGCCGCGCATCTTCCACAATGGACAACGGCGGTTGATTTTCCACAAAGGATGATGATGCGGCTTCTAGCAGAAAAGGACGGTGACACCTGAGATCCAGCAATCCATTCGTTTATTCATTCATTTATCCATTTATTCATCCACATAGTTAAGTATCCGGCGCAAGATTGTTTAGTACAAATGCTCTTGCGTCCCTCTACCAACTTAAAAAAACAGAGACCCTTACAGACAGTAGATACCTTAATGTGGTTGTGAGATTTTAAACTAACATCTACCTGTACCAACAGTTTATCTAGTTTGTACTTTGCTTAGTCGTTCACCAGAGTATTACAAAAATTTCTCAATTTTATTCGAAATATTCCTATATTATCTAGAATCAGAAGCATTTGGAATTAATCATGGAATATCCAGTGTCTAAAGTGAGCCGGAGCGGTTTTTCGGTAAGAAATATAGACCCGGAATGGTATTCCTGTAAGAATAAGTTCCGATTAGAAACTAAATATAGAATAGTCATGTGTCACGTCGAACAGTGAGAATAATAATAAAAAAAATATTAACGGTAGTTCTTCCTTACCTTGCGTATGAAAATATTTTCGAGAGGAATAAATCGTAATTCACTATCCTGGTGATCGCTCTCTCTGTCATGGGTATCAACAGGAAATTCCTTTCTTCGCTTTAATAGTGCAATGAATATCACGGATGGAACTCCAAAACACATTCATATTTTGTCAGTTTCTATCGTACAACAGAAACTATCGCATCTAATACTCTGCTGGATCAGCTGACAAAATCACCTTCGAAAGTGTGTTTCATCAATTATTATTATCGTATAGTAAAAGTTTATAGTGTATATCCTTTTCTGATGTCTAAACAGACCTTTCTGAGGACATTCTTTAAACCAGTGAGTGATGCCAATGATACAAATACAGTTACCAGGTGTGTAAATATTAAACCGGAATTTGTGCATAGACGGCGTTAGCTGTCACTGTGGTTACTGTAAAACTGCGTCCTTGGCGCCACATGCTTGTTTTGACTGCTGATAACGATTTGCAACTAGACAAGTTTCATGTCATAGCGTAGTGTTTAATGGCGTTGAACATGACGCAGTTTGTACCTACAAACTACGATGTGCGCACAGCATTGATTTTTTGTTACCATTTGAAGAAAACTGCTGCAGAATCGCATCGCATGCTTGTCGAAGCTTACGGTGATCATGCTCTTGGTAAGTCACAGTGCTATGCGTGGTTTACAAAATTTAAAAGTGGCGATTTTGACGTGAGAAACGAAGAACGTGGAAGACCACCGAAAAAGTTTGCAGACAGCGAATTGCAAGCTTTGTTGGATGAGGATGACGCTCAACGCCATAAAAAACAAGCGGATCAATTAAATGTGACACGAGAAACAGTTTCCATACGTTTAAAAGCCATGGGCAAGCCAGAAGGTGGGAAAATGGGTTCCACATGCATTGACTGAACGACAGCAGGAAATCCGAAAAACCACTTGCGAAATTTTGCTCGCCAGGTACAAAAGGAAATCATTTCTCCATCGAATTGTGACTGGTGACGAAAAGTGGATCTATTTCGAGAATCCTAAGCGTAAAAGATCATGGGGTAACTCCAGGAGAACCGGCGACATCGACTGCAAGACCAAATCGCTATGGACGGAAGACAGTGCTTTGTGTTTGGTGGGATCAAAAAGGAGTGATCTATTAAGAACTGCTGAAACCTGGCGAAACCTTTAATACCCAATGTTACCGACAACAAATGATCGATTTGCATCAAGCTTTGCGTGAAAAACGACCAGAATATGACCAAAGACAACATATAGTGATTGTGCTTCACGATAATGCACCCTCCCACACAGCAAAACCGGTCAAGGAAACGATTGTGACGTTTGGCTGGGAAATCCTTCCGCATGCGCCTTACACACCAGACTTGGCGCCTTCAGATTTTCACTTATTTGCATCCATAAGACACGCACTTGCTGACCAGGGCTTCACATCTTACGAAAATGGCTTGATGGCTGGTTTGCAGCACAAGAGGCATAGTTCTTTTGGTCTGGCATCCACACATTGCCGGAACGATGGCAGAAATGTATCGCTAGCGATGGCCAATACTTCGAATAAAATAGTTCTTAGCATTGTCATCCAATCACTGTGTCCTTTCTGTACATAAATTCCGGTTTCATATTTACGCACTGGTAGTTGAGAGTGGACCTAAATCAAAATGAACTAAAACTGAACCGGAAAAGCTACTACATTGTCCTGTGACAGGAGAAATAAGATATCAACATACAACAGTGATTCGTTGGATTACGACATTGATTCGAACAGCTGTAACAGTGAACCGAAGTTCGAAATCTAGCATTGAATGTAGTGGAATCCGAACATGCTAGAGCTACAGAAGGTCGATCCGCGTACATGTAACCAATTTTGAATCGTCCCCCCTGCTCACAGAATGGACAGAACCGAGTGTATAAAAGCGCAGGAGAAAGCCAATAGACTGTAGTAGTGAGTCACTATCGCAAGTATGTATTATATGTATCATGGCTCCAATGGTCAACCGATTTCAGGATGGCTACGTAGTTGCTCTTTTCCACGCCTAGCATTCGGTGTCTTTAGATTCGAAAAATGTGCAAAGAACATGGACGCGCATTGCATTTGACGACTACCAAGAACAATTAATCGGCATAAAAACCAAGAGTTACCAGCGATTCAATCACCCACGAAGGGGACTAGGAAGCGAGTGTGTACTGCAGTGACGCCGTTTGTGTCTCATAGGTTCGCGTCGAATGGCCCTCCAGGAAAATCCTCCTCCACAACGTGTGATGGCCACACGGCTTCAAGTGGCACAGTCAACTGTGACCGCACAGTGCGTGAGAAGTTAAACCTCGGACAGGTCTTTAAAAGTCGTAGACATTACCTAACTGTAGCCCATCTGTGTGAGAGAAAGACTAACATCAGACGCCTCTACGAACGCCGTTTATCCGGAGGAAAGTGGAAGTATGTGGGCACACTAGATGAGGCATGGGTGTATTTATCAGACTGTGGTAAAATTCGAACCATCACTTACACTTCACGCGATGTGAAATCCCGTCCCGAGTTCATCCGTCATTGCGAAGCAACTTTCTCGAAGGGATTTATGGTTGTTGCGTGATACTGTTATCAAGGCACGTTAACTATTCGTCAGGTCCCTAAAAACTGTAAAATCAAATCTGGCTTCTTTCAGCAACATGTCCTGACCCCAGTTTATACAGACGACCTGCCTGCCTCATTTGTATGGAAATGCCATCAATCAAGTCTCTGTGCATATAGATAAGGCTTCACCCTATACGTCTCATTCTACCCGTAACTTTCTGCAACAGATGGTACAAGACACTGGCATACAGGCTATTCCACTTCACGATATACCAGTGAAGTTACCAGATGCCAGTCCTATGGATTTCTGTGGGTTTGGCCACTTTCATCTCGTCGTGTCCCTATTCTCCGGGGTCGGTAAAGAATAACAGAGGATTCCACTTCCTGTACTTCGTCATAGACTTCTACAATGCAAGTTATGGTGAAGGGTCATTGACAAGACACATGGGGATCATACTGAGGCCAGCCGATGGTGGAATTGTGGATTTTCGAAAGGTAGGTGTTAGTTCAAAATTTGACACATGTACGAGGATTGACCTTCTTTTTACCCTTTACTAGCGAGCCAGGATTCACAATCTTGGATTTTTGGAGAGGGTGGAGTTAAATGGTAACATGGATTGTGGAGCATGTACCTATGTCAAGGAACTATCTGGATTTCGAGCAGGAAAAGGAGCGCTGAGATTGATTCAGGAATGGATAAAAGCTGAACTGTATTTTCTCCTACAATTTTCCATCTCCATACTTTCTCCCTGCTGATCCATTTATATCAACTTCTACTAGAAGAATCCTGTAAAGACTGTAAAACATACGTCAAGAAGTCAAACTGTCTAAAATCAATGATAGGTCTTTGCTTACGCCATTTACCCATATTTAAAAAAGATGGAAAGATTTTTGAAATATTAACCAGTACTTTAGAACTGATGAAGACAATCTAATGTTCTTTTAAAAATATTTTTATACCTACAAACGTTGTTAAGCTTCCCTCCAGAATCTTCTTAGTTTATACAGAGACACAAACTATCACTTAGATACACCCGTACATTCGATGAAAGCACTAATATTTTTAATTTAACATGTGCAGAGTATGCCTTAGGTACAGTAACCTTAAATTTTACTCTCTCTAGTTCTCGTTAGCTCTCTATAGGCCAGTCAAATTAGACATTAAAATCACAAAGTGTGATGTAGTTATGATTTTCTGGTATGTTGTTAGGACCAGTTAGGGTAGTGTGAACCCAAGTTTGCAGCTTCGAAAAACATGTGTTCGCTGTGTAATACGTGAAAAACTGCAAAGTTTTTAGACTTTTTTAAGTTGTCGCCTTATAACTCATAAACTAAGCGTTTCTCGATATTAGTTGTTATTACCATTTTTAAAGTACATTAACTTTACAATAATATAAGCCCAACCGCAACTTTGTACGTCTAATAGCTTCTGAAATATGGCACTTCAAAAATTGGCCTCTTTTTCAAAAAATGAAAAATTTAAATATTGCTCTCGTTTCGGGACGAATATCGGCATAACCGCTCATTCTACGAGAAAAGTCCGGAGAATCAAGTTGTAGTAAATTTATTTGGCTTTCATTTAAGCACTAAACAAAGTCTGTAGACCAAATAGTTCTCTTGCAATCATCATATTATCTTGCGAATGGAAAATTGGATTTTTGAAGAGATGGGCCTCAAACACGTCTCATGACAATTTGTAGGTACTAGACCAAAGAAAAAGGCATAGAATCATGTAAAAAGGTTGGAATGTATGTTTACATCTACATCTCTTATTTCAAAACACTTACAAAGCAATAATTGAAAAGGCTCAATATTTTGGTTTTTCGAGGTACCTAGTTGATCAGATTCGTATTCCGAGACTGAAGGAAGTTGCTGGGCTATTTTGTCCGTCTCGGGCTGCTCTTCTGAAGGCGGAGGATCGTCGGGATCGTCTTCATCCTCGTCGATTAGAATTATAGCACATTTGTGGCAAGTCTTCCCACAGCACGGAGTGCGCAAAAGCTGAGCACTTAAGACCAGCTCCCCGGCAAGTGCAAACTCCCATGCATCCCTCCTTGCACTTACATGAGAGCAATTTGAGAAGGGTTTGTGGGGCTGGTTCACATAATGTTCTTATAGGTATTAAACCAAGGGAGGTCTTCCACCAACCCCTCTATGGCATCCTTCTCCACCCCAACCACTTTTGTACTTGGTGGTATGTACGATACGAATGGAAGGAAGCAGCCTCTTTGGTTGGGGCAAACATGCCAGGTTCACCTTCACGTTGGCTGCTGTTTTGACGAACAGGTGGAACCGAAGGTCGTGTAGTCAATTACATTTCGCCTCGACTGAAAGAAGTGGTGCAAAACTGAGTGCAATTTGACTCACCTCTGCCATTTTTCGGGAAGTAAACATTTCTGATGATCGAGACCAAGCCGCAGAGGAGAACGAGTAGCGTAACCCGAGCATAAAAGCAGATTACCAACTCGAACTCTCAAATAGGTTCGAAATCCTAGCAGACTCGAGAAATAGTAATAATGATGATATTAATAATGAATATGATGTAAGATATTGGAGGCAATTCGTGAAACAAGAGCGCAGTGAAGGAACGTGTAGGTGAGAAGAAACAACAGAGAAATAAACCTTGGTTTGATGAACAATGCCTTAAGCTTCATGAAATACAAAAACAAGCAAGGCAACGATGGCTCGAAGCAAATACTAACCACTACAGTAACGCGAAACGAAACGAAACACTTGGGTTCAGAAACAAAAAGCGAGAATATCTGACGCAGAAGATTCAGGAGATAGAGGAAAACGGGAAGACAAATAACATACGAGATCTATACAAAGGGGTAAACTCGTTAAGAAAAGGTTACCAGCCGAGGTTAGGAATGATTAGAAATGAACGTGGAGATCTTCAGGCGGATCCGACTAAAATTATCGATGTGTGGAAAAGTTATTCCGACAAACTTCTTAATGTACAAAACTGGGAACAAACAGAGGAATTTGACATCCATATCGCAGAACCGTGGGTTCCCGAACCTAGCGAGATCGAGATCGAAATGTCGGTAAAGAAATTGAAAATTTTCAAATCACCAGGAATAGACAATATTCCAGCCGAATTAATTAAAGCAGGAGGAACGGCACTAATGAAGGAACTACATAAATTGATAAGTGTTATATGGAGAAAGGAGGAGCTTCCAAAGGGATGGAAAACCTCAGCAATAGTTCCGATTTACAAATAAGGCGATAAATCAGACTGAAATAATTACCACGGAATCTTGTTACTTCCAACATGTTACAAGGTATTAAGTAATGTTCTGTTACTAAGTGTATACGTAGATGCAATAATTGAAGATCATCAATGTGAATTTAGAAGAAATAGATCCACGTTAGACCAGATTTTCGCCTAGAGACAAATTTTGGAGAAAAAATGGGAATACAGTGGGACGGTCCATCAGCTATTCATTGATTTTAAGAAAGCATATGATTCTATCAAAACGGAAAAGTTATACAATATCCTGATACGATTTGGAATTCAGAGAAAATCGGTTCAACTAGTGAAAATGTGTCTCAGCGACCCCATAAGCAGAGTACGGATAGTTAATAATATGTCAGATAGTTTCAAGATTCGCAACAGATTGAAACAAGGTGATGCCTTGTCACCACTACTGTTTAACTTTGCGTTAGAATATACGATTTTAAAAATTAAAAGGTACAAAAAGGGACTATCATTGAATTGTTTGAATCAACTGTTTGTATACGCGGATGATGCAGATTTAATAGGGGACGATATAGATGCACTAAAAAGTAACACCGATGCCTTAGGAGAAGCGTGCGATGAGATAGGTCTACATGTAAACATAGGTAAAACA
>JAGDQP010008914.1:43085-61128 GCA_022664845.1 Lepisma saccharinum | reverse complement strand
CGTTTAGGCTGTGTATTCTTTGAAATTTTAGGTTTGGCGGCCATTTTGAATCCAAGATGGCGACCTTTTCAAAATGTCGGAATTTTTCCTTTATCTACTTATCATCCTCTACCTTCATACCAAATTTCATGTTTCTAGCTTACTCCAAACACCCTAAACAATATGATGAGTGAGTCATTCAGTCAGTCAGTGAGTGAGTGAGTGAGTGAGTCAGTTAGCCTAAAATGTGCAATTTCAGGGGTCCACAACTAGAACATAGTTTGAGATACGAATATGAAATTTTGTACATCTGCACATATTTACCATATCTCCTTAACGGCAAAAGCTCATATTTCTATCTTTAACATCTTTTTTCTTACGGGGCCCCCAAATCGTCGATTTTGCCATAAACTCTTGTTCCTGTATAACATGCTTCTGGCAGTGCTAACGTTTTCTGACGTGAAGAACTTGGCTCATGCACTGCCGTGCATGTTGATATACCTGAAGTCCGACAAAATAATATACTTAATAGATACGACTATTGTATTGTTTATGATATAAAGTCAAAGCGGAACATTTGAAAAGCTACAAAACAATGTCGTTTTTAATAGTTTTAAAACAAAGACTTTTACTCTAAATTTAAAGACAGTCTTCTTCATTCTCAAATAACTTTTCCGGCATCTTCTAAGCTAACCAGGGAAGTAAGTTTTTAATCTATATAATGTCATTTTCGACAGATGGTAGAACTTAAATATCAAATTAAAGCTGTCCGAAAACTAGAGATAATTTTTATGTACATTTTAATGAAATACGTCTTGCTTTAATATTTATGTGAAAATTGTTGAATACTAGTGTATATCCGACGACCAGTGACCATACCCTATTTTAAATATTATAATTGTCTTTGTAAATTTTTGCAGGTAAACCGTTGGTTGTATAAATTACAGCATTAGTATTTTGTGTGTGTAAAATTCATGTCACTTGCGTTGTATCCCTAATGGTGTATAATATTTTTAAATGTATCTCTAATGTTCTTTTTAATAAGTTATGTGGCTTTAAGTTTCAACATTATATTGTTTCACTTAACAAATAAAAACGGGGATGGCATTTTCAACATGTTGAACTTAACTAATGTGAAGTCTAATGCGAATTCTCAATTGTTTTTCTTCATAAAAAGATCGTGCGTGGCACATACAAATGATATAATACCAGGCAGCGCACGGCTCGTTGTTTCATTCCTGCCAAATAAACAGAGAAACAGTTGAATGTTCAACTTGCGCCACGCTGGGAATTAAAACCCACGTAGACGGTGGCGCCAGTTCTGCCTCTAGTAGGAATCTGTCAAGGAGGTGGTTAGACGAAATCATCATACTAAAGCTTATTTTACTATACAATGTAGAACACGTAATTAAGAGACACTCAAGTATGGTATCGTCACATATGATACACCATCTTGACAAATTATGACGTAAGCAGCATCAGCTTAGCAAATAACAAATGAAGCTATACCAAATGAATGTATTTGAGCAATATTTATGATGGTAGACAAGCATCTGAATGTGCACTTCTTAATGATAAAATTTGTTCAAGTACATTATTTGGGAACAACTTTGAATATCATTTATTAAAGCGACGCGCTTTACGTCATTATTTTTCGTGTGCTTTGGCAAAAGCTAGTAAGTAACAAAACCTCAGCTCTGAGGCAACTTGAGTTAAAAGATGAAAATACATAGAACTTCCCTATTATTTATGCAATAAAAGCACTCTAATATATGATAGGACTTAGCCGATTACACACAATTGTAGAAAATGTCATTCTTATTTAGGAAATGTAAAAAAAAAAAAAAAAAAGATTTTTCCAAACTTTAAACTTATCCAGCTTTGCAAAACATCCAAGATTTATCGATGTATTACAAAGTTTCTGAAAATCCTGCACTAACTTCGAGATCGTGGCTTCGAAACTACTATTACTTTGTATCGATGTTGACAAGTTTTCTTATTTGTAGTAAGTGAAATTTGCGCTGAAATATTGTATTTCGAAATTTGCTGTTAGATTTGTAAATCTTAGCTTTTGCAAGCAATATAAATAATGTTGTTTTATATAATTTTCTGCCCTTCCTTTGTACATCAGTTTCGTAAATTATTTACTATACATTTATCCATCTTATTTACAAGCAAATACATTTCAAAGATGTGAGGAGAGAAATGAAGACTTTTGAAAAGGAAATGTAAAAGAAATGGATAATAAATTTCCGAAAGAACATAATGATCTCAAAACTACATCTTCTACAACATTCACTTACCTTATGGAATTCCATTTCTCTTGTTCTACCTCATACATTCTCTCTTCCTCAACCCTTCCCCCTACACACACACACACACACAGAGAGAGAGAGAGAGAGAGAGAGAGAGAGAGAGAGAGTAAAAATCACATCTTGGTTTCCTTATTGATTTTGTGTTGGAACAATACCACTAGCGGGTCTATTTGTATTGACCTCGGAGCATTTTTTTTTCTCTTTATAGTAATCGGATATTTTCTAGACTTGTGCTCATTAAATTTGATCTTCCACCTAATCATTTACGTTTGACCTAATTTAGGATTCATATTTACTTTTCTTAAAGAGCTGGAACACAGACGTCAATATAAGTGATTAAATTCCCTATTTACAACAGAAGAAAAACAGCGTGAAAAATATTAATCAGATTAAACAGGGTTACCTTACGAAGTTTTCTCTCTTCAGAAAATACAGTACAAATGCAGTCAAACGCACACTCTTGATAATAACTTGATTGCTGATTATCTAATGTGAGTGCTTCAGATGAAATTCTATGTATTGACTAACAAGTAATATTATCTTTAATTTTATTATTTATATCAGCTATTTCTGCTTTACATTTCAGAACTCACTTTTATTATTGTAGTGAATAAATGTTCATTATACCATAGAATTGTTATATCATCAGCAGAATGTAAAACAAGCTTGTTACCAGGTGTATGTATAAGTAGTTTCCGGTTTAACTAAGAGATAGCGCCAGCGAAAAGTACGCAGCGTATTCATTTGACACATACGTCATTTTCTTCGTCTGACATTAAACTACAAACACATACAAGTTGAGTCCGCCAAAAACTAGCGTCTTTGTTTTATCGTTCAGTGATCATGTCGAAGTTGTGCCTGAAAAAGAACATTTGCGACACGCATTGCTTTTCTTATTTAATCAAAAGAAAAAGGCTGTTGAAAGTCATCGTGTGCTGGTAGAAACATATGGTGAACACGCTCCATCGATTAGAATATGTGAGACATGGTTTCGACAATTTAAAAGTGATGATTTCAATGTGAAAGACTGCGCGCTCTGGTAGACCACAAAAGTGCGAAAACGAGCAATTGCAGGTGTTATTGGAGGATGACCCAACTCAAACTTAACAGCAATTGGCAAAAGCATGAAATGTGTCACAAGAAACAATCAGCAGTTTACGAGCAATGGGGAAGATTAATAAACTGGGTAAATAGGTCCCACACGATTTGAATGAACGTCAAATGGAAAATCGCAAAATCACTTGTGAAATGCTGCTTCAACGCCACGAAAGAAAATCCTTTTTGTATCGAATTGTGACGGGTGACGAAAATGGATTTATTTTGAAAACCCAAAGCGGAAAAAAATATGGCTTTCACCTGGCGAAGCCGGTCCTTCAACACCAAGGCTAATTCGCTTCGGCAAGAAGACCATGCTTTGTGTCTTGTGGGACCAGAGCTGTATTGTGTATTATGAACTCTTGAAGCCCGGCGAAACCGTTAATGCACAACGTTATCGCCAACAAATTATTAATTTAAATCACGTATTGATCGAAAGACGACCGGAATGGGCCCGAAGACATGGCAAAGTGATTGTGTTACACGACAATGTGCCGTCTCACACAGCAAAACCAGTGAAAGACACTTTGAAATCGCTTGGATGGGACATCCTTCCGCACCCGCCGTACTCCCCAGACCTGGCGCCAAATGACCTCTTCGCATCAGTGGGGCACGCGCTCACAGAGCAGCACTTCAGCAATTTCGAAGACGTTGGAAAATGGCTCGACGAATGGTTTGCCGCAAAAGACAAGCAGTTTTTCTGGTATGGTATGCATCAATTACCTGAAAGATGAGCGAAATGTGTAGAACCGATGTCCAATATTTTGAATAAAACAAAATTAATTTCCCTTGAAAATTACGTGTTTTCTTTACCACAAAACCCGGCAAAAACTTATGTATACACCTGGTATTTTGCACGTAGGTCTGTGAAAGTACCAGGTGGTTACAATTAAAGTGCCTCTATTCACTGCGGTTCAGCGCGGACTGTAATCAACGTATTACATTGAAATTCGGTAAGTATGCTAATGAGACCCTGCGGAAGCGAGTTACGCTGGAAAACATATTAGTTCCAATTTCCGCGACCAAGGGAAAATGTGACGCTGTAAGGGAAGAAGCGCGTGGAAATGGTACTGAATGTATGGATCTAGGTCGAAGAGGTCATACATATGAGACAAATGTAATGCAAACAAGTTGAAGGGCAGCTGATGGTCACAAATTATGCAAAGGGAACAACATTAGGAGCAATGTGAGGGTAACAAAAGGTGACTCTTGATTGCCATTAAATGGTAGGAAAAGGTGCAATGGGAATAACTTCATTAACATTTGGGGTTACAGTGAACAATTTACATAACATGCTCCATATGTTGAGCAGAAACATCGATGGCATGTTGTATCTGCAAATGGCGTGCGCAACAGTTGCTCGCAGCATTTCCGGGGGAATTGTTGCTACATGTCGCCTTATGTTGTCCTTGAGATCAGCCAGCGACTGGACACTTCCCTGATAGACCCGCTCTTTCAGATATCCCCAGAGCGAGAAGTCACATGGATTTAGATCGGGGGATCTTGCTGGCCACCCATCTGGAAAACCTCGGGAGAAGATGCGATTAGTGATGAGCGCAAGGGTCTTGGTCTATGCAAGACCAAGACCAAGACCAGGGATACAGGTGCAAGACCAAAGCCAAGACCAAGGGATTTAAGGCCAAGACCATACTTGCAAGAGCAAGATCAGTCTGCAAGAGTCTTGCAAACGCACTATTAGAATATTTTTAAAATGTGGAAAGGAAGGGGAAATCATCATATCCTTCACTTGAATTTATTTGGCTTCTGTAAAAATACCGCTGGAGCGAAAGTGTTCCCAGTTGTGCAAACCATGTGAGTGGATCTGAGAATCATGCCGCTGTTACTGTATCATACTAAACTAAACTTACATTGTACACTACTGTTCACTAAATTTACAATACAAGGAAAAAGTTTACGTTAAGGGCCATGTAAAGCCAAGATCTCCGACAAGAGATGGAAGCATGATCTCTGTATATGTCTAATGCATTTTTATCGTTACACGAAATTTCAATGCTGCTCCTACAAATTCAATCCTAGAGAGTTCATACTTTCAGGGAATAAAGTTCATAAGTAATTCAAGAGTTCTACCTGTGCCGATTTCTCATTTCTTTCTTGTTCATTGTTGAAATAGCTTCATTGTTATAGGCATAACAACAATGAAACGATTTCAACAATGAACAAGATAGAAAATAAAAAATTGGCACAGATAGAACTCTTGAATTACTTATGAACTTTCTTTCCTGAAAGTCTGAACTCTCTAGGATTGAATTTTTAGGAGCAACATTGGAATTTCATGCAACGATAAAAGTACATTAGATACATACGGAGATAGTGTTTCCATCTCTTGTTGAAGATCGTGGCTTTACATTCCCCTTAAGGATAATTTGGATAAAGGGCAAAAGGAAGTCTGATGTTAGATTTGTCGTGGTATGATCTATTGATTCAGATAAAAGTGGATTATGGTCATTTCGGAGTCTGTACTGATTTGTGCAACAAGTCTTTGTGTTTGTTCTAAGCTACTAGTCGATTTTATAAAATGTCTGTTGATATGTGTTATTGAAAACTGAGTTCTGTTTCATGTGTTATGCTACGGAGAATTGAATCTGAATAAAACAACAGTTTTTGCAGTACACTTGGTAATTGTTTGTCACCTGTAGATAAAGTCGGAAGGAATATTACTAGATATGGGCTATGGTTTTGGATGCAAAGCAAAAGTTACTTTAGAGTAAACTAGAGATAACAGGTGTGTGGGCTTGTATTAAGCACAGAAATGCTTCAAATTCAGCAGGTTTACTTTGATACATTTGTTCAACAGAAAAGTATTGATCCACAAACTCGTAAGTAATTTTACCGAGCGGCCGTAAGTGAGTTGGTAGAGCGCTGGCGCCGCATTCAGAAGGCCTGTGGATGAAACCCCACGACCGACCATTCTGGTTGAGGTTTTCTAGAGTTTTCCTCAGTCCCACCAGGCGAATGCTGGGATGGTACCTTAACTCAAAGCCCTGGCCGCTAACTTTCCCATTGTTGTCCCAAGCCTTAGGCCATAGATGCCTGTTAGGCTTAAATAAATTCAAATTTGTAAGTAATTATACTTTCTATCACTCTTCTGCCAGAGCTCGCTTGAGCCATGACTAGTCTCATTATCGACAATTATCTGGGTTTATGGACATGAGTGCTTCTTAGACGAAAACAACAACACAAACAAGGCAACCCTTTTTGCTGTTCAGCGAATTTTGACTTGGGATATGATTTCTGACTTAATTTGAAGCATATAGATAGCGAAAATAACACTCATAGGCTCGTACTCTGTCATATATTTGTGTCCCGAATAAGTCGAGTCGTGTAATTTGAGCGACTTTTAAGCAGTAAAATCAACCTTGAAGGTGAAACTTTATATTAGGTAATTAGTTATCAGATGCATTTCTGTAAGTACGTTTACATGTAGAACATAAATTTCACCATAAAAATGTTCGCAAATTGAATGTTTTTTATACAAACTCCAGTCTATGATCGAAAATGATCAAAATTCCATAGAAAGTAATGCCGTAAAGGAACAACAATACAACTGTGGGAAAGGGGAAGGCGGGACAGGAGTTTATAATACATAAACTATAATGGTTTCTGATACCTTTTGGTGGCCTAGGGCGCTGGTAATCGCTAAACCACTGATGGTTTTTAAGAAAGAAGCAAAGCGCTGGTGCGAGCATAGAAAAAAAGCGAGTGCACCTCATGGAGATGCGTAGCAAAACCGTTCCGATGCCCAGCGGTTTCCAATTTGGCGATCTTGGCAAGGCCTGGGGGCTCCGTTACGTTCTTAAAGTTAGTTCTTTAAAAAAAGGAATATTACGATAATTAAGTTTGTAATAAATATGTTGTAGTCATAAGTGAAATTATAATTCGTTTGTTGAACTTTGAAAACCTAAATAATAATAACGGGCTTAATATTTGTTTACATTTATAATAAAAGAAGAAAACGTGAAATGATGGAGAACAAATTGATTGAATCACTTTTTAATGAAAACTCAAAGAAAGTGAAATCTGTTTAGATTGAAAAACAATTCATTATGCTTATTTTCATTTTTAGAACTTGTTAATTCAATATAATTAGTATTATTGTTTAACTGTTTCATTTGAAAGTTCAATTTCGAATATTTATAAAAATAATCAAATCATTTGCGTTTTCTCGTGCTTACCACAGTTATTTAAAATATTTAACTTTCAAAAAATTAGTAGTAAGAGTGTTTGTTAAATAAGATGCTTGAAACAAATATAAGATGTGACATGACTGACGAGATATAGTATGGTAGATAATGTTTGTATGGTAAGGGGCATTGAAAATGTACGTAAACGAAAAGAGAACAGGAGAAGCGAGAGTGTTGCAATTCTGTTCCGGAGTTACACACCAAAGAGGAGAGGGGATGAAAAAATGTACGTACGAAAGTAAAAAATTCAAATTTTATTATTTAAAATGTCCGCATTCAATAACCGTGTAGTCGATCAGTGGTTTAACGATTGCAAGCGCCCTAGTCCCAAAAAGTATTAGAAACCATTATTTTCATGTATTTATAATCCACTGCAAGCTCTTCCCCTTTCCCATAGTTGTATTGTTGTTCCTTTACGGCATTACTTTCTATGGAATTTTGTTCATTTTCAATCATAAACTGGAGTTTGTATAAAAAACCATTCAATTTGCGAACATTTTCGTGGTGAAATTTATGTTCTACATGTAAACGTACCTACGAAAATGCATCTGATAACTAATTTAGTTAATATAAAGTTTCACCTTCAAGGTTGATTTTACTGCTTAAAAGTCGCTCAAATTACACGACTCGACTTATTCGGGACACAAATATATGACAGAGTACGAGTCTATGCGTGTTATTTTCGCTATCTATATGCTTCAAATAAGGTCCGAAGTCAAAACTCGCTGAACAGTAAAAACAGTTCCCTTGTAAATGTTAGTTAAACACAATATACGTGTATGTTTGATCTTCCTTTGCAACTTACCTGGAGCACGGAGAATGATCAATAATTGGAACGGTGACTAGAAGGTGAGGGGAGAGCACAGTTCTATGAATTGTTTCAAGGTAAGAACTTCAATGTCTAAATTATTTTGGACATCATTTTCGATAACACATGATTGCATTCTGTCAAAGCTTACGAAACATAGTTGTGTGCCTAAAACAACAAGTAAACTAAAAGTAAAATAATAAAATGTTAGTGATGTTGTTCAAATTAGAACGAAATTAAACTTTGGTAGATCTATTCAGTACACTTACATGAAGTTAAACAATACATTAAAACATTTTTCCGTTACTATTGACGCATTAAGGCAGGCAATGATACGCATAGATTTTACTATTCCCTATATCCGGTGTAAAATTTACGTATGAAATGTAGGGTATATTTTTTTAAAAGCAAGACTCTTGCATGCAAGACCAAGACTGGGCGAGCAAAACCAAGACCAAGACTGGGTGTGCAAGACCAAGACCAAGACTAAGACTGGGTATGCAAGCCAAGACCAAGACCGCTACGGTCTTGGTCTTGCTTTTGCTCATCACTAGATGCGATCCGCAGTGAAGGTTTCACGAAGCAGATCTTTCACGTGGCGACAGATGTGCGGTGTTGTTCTCCGTCTTACATGAACACAGTAGTCTCTATACAGTTTCGTTCCTGTAACGCAGGAATCACATTTCGCACTAAAAAAGTCCCTATAACGTGCCGATGCCGCGGTACAGGTGAC
Source organism: Lepisma saccharinum (assembly GCA_022664845.1). Lineage (NCBI taxonomy): Eukaryota > Metazoa > Arthropoda > Insecta > Zygentoma > Lepismatidae > Lepisma > Lepisma saccharinum. The sequence continues at coordinate 51,996 of JAGDQP010008914.1, read as the reverse complement.
AAATCCTTCGGGTGTCATCTCTTCAGAGAAAAACGGGGCAATAATGAACGTTCCTATGAATCCACGCCACATAGTCACGTACGCAGAGTGGCTGTTCCTGCACAACATGCGGATTATCCGAGCCCCCTACCCGACAGCTGTGAGTGTTCACTGCATACTCCAGTGCAAAATGCGCCTCATCAGTCCACAGGATAACCCACGGCCACATGTCATCTATTTCCATCCGTGTCAAATACCGAAGGGCAAATGCAAGCGTTGCTGCGGATCTTGGGGTTTCAGTTGCTGTACAGTGTAAATTGGCCCTAAGAACTTCCCTCATTGTTGACCATGGGATGACCAATTCCCTTGACACTGCCCGAGCACTGGTAGCGGAATATGGAAGCACGTGCTGCGTGGTCCACAACAGCTACAGCACCCTCTCAACAACCTCCGTTGGAATGGGTCGTCTTCCTCTTCCTGGAGCCACACTCAAATCACCCGTTGTCTCGACTTTCAGTACCATCTTCTTTAAGCCATTTCTGTATATCGATCCTCTTCTAATTCCTTTCAGACGCCGATATTCCCTCAATGCTGCACTGTAATTGCTCCCGTTCTGATAGACCAATTTTACTACCAGCGCACGGTCTCTCTCATCCATAGCTATGCTGCTTCGCATGCGATAATGTGTATGAAGTATGAGCTCGCGTGTGTTATGGCCTGTACAGCGCCACATTTTCTCCTGGTGGAGGAAATTGGAACTGATATTTTTTCCAGCGTAACACGCTTCCGCATGGTCTCATTAACATATTTACCAAATTTCAATGTAATACGTTTCTTCAGCCCGCGCTGGACCACCGTGAATAGCAGCACTTTAATTGTAACCACCTGGGTATTCTGCTGGATTAAGTTGCAAGTTTCCTTCACTACAAAACACATTAGGTTGATTTACTTATACGTTTCCAGATTATAACTTAAGTAATTAACTGGTAGGCTTATTATGATTTTATTGATTCAAACATTAACTACAATATTTCTGAATTAACATTATGTGAATATGATATTTCGGATGATGATAGCTATCTTTCACATAAGAGATTTTCTTGATATTGAAATGTTACATTTGAGTATTTCTGTAACTTATTTTAAATTGAGTTAAGGCTGTGTTTCATATCTCATTAATTATGAACGTACCGGTAGAACATCAAACGAAACGATATAATTCTTGTTGGTTAGTAGCTATTGCACCTTTTGGTAAATGATAGGTACTTATAACTCCTGATTTATTTCCAATCAGTTCGGAAATGCTCAACAAAATTTAGAAGTAAAAGATTTCTGGGAAATTTATATATTATTATTATTTGTAAGTCACTTAAACAACTTGATATTATCTACGTAAAATGTATGTTTAACGATAACTCTATTACTGACCATTACTAAATACGTAGAACAATACGTAGAACAAGGTTCCAGAGCTGAAACGCTATCTCGCGTGTTGCAAGAAATGTCAAAACTAGACTATAGAATAGTAAAAAACTGTTCAATGAAGTGATGAACACGGTACACAGTGTCGTGTGGTCAGGTTCCTTCTGAAGTGGTTTGTCCCATTAGCTGCTTCACATGGCAATGGCACGTCACAAGGTTATATCGACGTTTTAAGCAATTTCACGTTGTCTACCACCGAAGACCAGTTACGGAATTATCATTTTAGCTTTCCGCACAACCCGTCCTACTGCAGGGATTGTGTTACAGTGGTTTGACAACAACAATGTTAAACTAATGCATTGGCCTGCGCAAGGTCCTGATTTACTCCGATAGAACATCTCTGGGATGTTTTGGAACGCCAACTTCCTACTAGGCCACACCTACTTACATCTATACCTCTCCTAATTTCGGGGCTGCCATTCCCCAGAAAATCTTCCGTCACCTAATTGAAATATGCCTGCGAGAGTGCAGGCTGTCATGAATGCTAAGGGTGATTGTCATTGATCAACACCTTAATAACTGCTAATGTTCCCGACGGAGGGCAACCCAAAATTGTATTTTATATTCAGGTGGTTTTTTTTCTTTGAACTTTACGATTTTTGAATAAATATTTTCGTTGTATTACAAAGATTAGACATTTAGCTCCATTCTATTCAGACTGAAGATTTTAAATAATCTCACAGATTGTTGCAGATTTGACAGTACTGCAAAAGTATTAAAACATATATTTGCAGGAGGAAGAAAAATGCACTAAATTTGGTGTAGGTCTCGCATACGAGAAATTAATCTTGTCGATATTACACCCCTATCTGCTAGAGAAACAAGGCATTACTTCGCTGGTAGCTGCCTTTACAAAATGTTAGTCCAAACATGCAGAAAAGTTACTGTCGCCCGAAATGTTTGTTAGGTGTTGTTGTAAAATCGGCAGCAGTTCCTTACAAAACGATGTTTCCTGACCGTTCAATTCTGTTCCTCTCACATCTTGTTTGTCCTTCGATAATGTAAGATATCAAATGGATCAAAACTGCGCATTAACACTATTAATGTGGACAATGTACACTGTACAGATCATGTTCCTTAAAGGTGCCATTTTGTGTTAGTATTAGTCTAAATTTACACATTGAGTGCTAGTTGGAGAACGAAAATGAAGTTAGCATGAATATCATTGTTGGCAATTATTTGCAAAGATTATGACTCTATCTGAGCTGTGATCATTATAAATAACAGAAGATAAGTACCAAGCCTCATGTGGAATATACTGTAATTAAACTCTACTAAACGTTGCTATAGCCATAAGTTGTTCATTTCATACACAATTAGACAGTGAAAAGTTTCCACACCATTTATTTCGAAATCAACTAGTTTGTTTGAAAAATCCCGAAACATATCAATTTTGATATAAAGGGAGGAATTGATTTCGATTAGTTGGAATAAATCGAAGCATTCAGTCTTGCAGTAACATTTTTTATTTTCTTAAGTAAAACATGCATTAAGTGACACGGGCTTCTTTGATCGTGTTTAAAAAATGCTTTTATATCGAATTTAATTCAATACTTCGGAATAAATCGCAATTATAAGTGTTGTATAATTTGATCTGAAAATTCGTAAGATGATAATAATCCAGTCCATTTAACACCCATCCTCCGCCAACAATCACTTCTAAATTCCTTTCTAATGTACGATAGGTAGTGATGGGTATTGAATGTAAATAAGAGACGAATATTACTTTGTTTTCTAATACAACGAAAATTCCAAATAGCGAACACCATTGGGACCAAAATAATGTCCGCTATTAGGAGATACCAGACATTTAGAAATACAGATTGAATCTTTGGTTAAAAGATAATAAGCAATTGAAATAAGAGAATGAACAAATTGACTTACGTTTTATTTAAATGACTGTTCATTAGTTTCATATAAATTAGTGTACGTACCAATATTAATAAAGTGCATAGTTGAGACGGTTTGTAAAAGGTGACTTGCTTAACCAATTCCTTTATATGCATAGAAAACACTACTGCAAAGGAAAACAGAACTCTCAACATAATGACGAACGTATCAGGACAACTCTATGTAACAGAGGAGCAACTTTGAAATACAATAGTTTTCTTGCTTCTACTTGAGTTTTGTTAGTCGCTTTGTCATTGTTACTATTTTTTTTATGTTGTTGTTGTAAGCTATGTGTTATTGTCATTGATGCGAAGAATCAAAGTAACGAGCGACTTCTTTAGCTACTTTGAAAATTGGAATGGGGTTGAAAGTTAAGTCTTCATTTGTCATTGTGATAAGACGATGACTCAAATATGAACATTTGTAAAGCAGAAATCCGTACGGTGGCCTCTCCCTCACAATAATTCTTCAATAAATCCAAAATTGATGTGTTCCGAGATTTTTTTTTAATTGAAACAAGTGGGGTTCAGTGTTTTTGTTGCCCTACTCCAAGTAATTGCCTCCGTATTTCCGGTTTCATCTAACGTAATTGTTTAATATTTGTGTTGAGATCAAAGCGCATCACTTCCATAGAAGAAGACTTATTTTATTTGATGTGAGGGTTATCTATAGAACGAATACTAAATAGAATTAATTTGTAGACAGCTAAATATTACTTTACTTATGAGCGTTGTGCCTCACACATTTCAAATATTCAATGCTTATTTGGCATTATTAAATAAAAATCAACTAATCATTTAATAAAAAGTATGCAATCGAAGGTTCGTGAAGATGATGCACAACACATACACGTATATTCCAACAATTATTTAGCATTTCATAACAAATATTCAACGATACTTAACCTTAGTAAATATTTAAGAATTCAGCACCATGTATTTCTTCCAAGGGTATTCGTAACATAAGTTATCGATACAAACGATTACATTGTAGTAAGCATAATAGACGGAAACGACATCTTGATATTTATCAGTTGCTACGACGACAAGAACAAGATCTCATCCTTTATAATCATATTGTCAACATTAAAAAACTTAGATATTGAACTTTGAATTAAGTACTCGACTGAATTTGTCACACTACAGTCTTATAATATAAAGTTTAATTTTCATATCTAATGTGACACATGTTTGATACTACGGAATACTATTTGTAAGATCAGAACAAAATACTTGCTGTGGTATTCTATATAAATCAGATACTGAAAGACGAACAGAGTTTGTTTCACTCAATTTCGTAATTGGTAAACACTAGTAAGTTAAATGAAACCATTGAAGTTTAGAGATATTATCCTGTTGTGTCTAATTTTCGAAACCAAACACGCTTTAGTATTGAATAAATTATGGCTGTTTCTCCTTTTATTGCAACAAGTAGTGACGTCCTTTTGGGAGAATTACTGTTCTTGTAAGTGCGTATTAACACAGAATTATGTGTATGAACTTACTGCGCAGTTTATTCGGAAAGGCACCAAGCGGTCGCGTATTCATCGCTAGTTCCCCTTCACATGTCCAGTCTTTGTCCTAGTTACAAGAGAAAAGCTCGTCTCGCCTCTGCCATTAAACTATAAAAGGAGATCATTTGCCTTCCTCTAGGTTTCCAACTGTCTATAATGGAGTCAGACTACAAATTATTTAGTACGATATTCAGAAAATCAACCTATTACTTCATCCCATAATTGCTTAAGTTTCTCTCCCTTTCTCTTTTAATACTTCACTTTGACCTTATCATGATTATAAACATCAATTCATAAAGTAAAAATACGTATACAACATTTATTATTCTAATAAATCTTGGAATATGAATTACAATCCACCGTCTAGTAACATTTTATTTTCTTGATCATTTTCAAGTACCTTCACTATTCGAACCACCCACATTTTTCTTGTGTCTTGCAAGGGCATATTTGGATTTAGTGTATTCTCATGCACCTGATGTTGTATGGTTATTCTCCTCTGCTTTACAGATAGTTTCTAGTAGTTTATAAAGAAATTGAACTAAAATTGAATTTGATGGTTGGTTTTTAGTAGAATCTCTAAGTTATCCCTAAAGAAGTTGACAAGGCTCAATTTGTTGGTACCACTATAATATGATACGTAATTTGGTGTAAGACTGGACACTGCATGCAAAAATGCGCTTGAGTGTAAACTAAATACTCAGATATTCATTCTCGGTACTAACTTAAAACGACAAAAAATAGTAAACATCGCATTGTAAGAAGAAAAATGATCATAAGCTTTCAGTGCAAAATTAAGACTGTTTGCATATCGCAATTCGTCACCGATACTGATTATTGAAGATAATTTTAAAAATGTGTTTCTTCCCTTGTCAAAGGAGCCATTAGGGGTTATAAGGTAACGGACCATCTTCACCAATACTTCATCTCGAACATTTATTTATTTATTTCAGTTTAGAACTGTTCTAGAAACACATAGTGAGACACTCACTTGCTACTTTCTTTAAAATTACTAGCAACTTTCGGGATAATGATTCAAAAGTTGCCCCAAAACAATTTCTGTTCCAATTATTTTAATTTCATATTGCGTTTTTACTCTGTGAAAATTAAACAGGGGTGTTATAAAGAGGTTATGTTCTCGTGAGCCAGCGATGTTCTAATGAGATACTCCAGAACCATAATTATCGATTTGCACTACAACTTGAAGTGTAGAACCCTGGAGTAAATCAGTCAATTTGTCACTAGTTCTCCTGGCAGATTTTCCAGAATTCATCAATTTACCATGTCCTCTGTTTCCTATCGTACTTTAGAAAATGCGAAAGAACAGAAATTCATTGATTGTAGTCTTGTGACTTTAGAACAATCAAATTTGATAAGTACGAATTTGAGATCACTCTCGATCTTATCCGTTCAAAAAACTAACTGTTACACAAACCGGATATTTGTCTTGAGAACTTGCTCTGAAACTCCTGTATTCCAAGGGCAAAGAGCTTTTAGAGTTGTGAGTGTCAGAATACCACTTTATTAGTAGGCGTTTATCTGTTGCCTACACGACGTATGAATAATTCCTTGATTACAATCAACACAGAAAATGTGAACTATACTAAAATATTGGGTAGTTTAAATTTCTGCGTAACAAATAACATTTCGAAAGTTCTGAAAGCTATGGGTTTATAGTTTGTGAAACCGTTTTGTAATATATACTTCCGTGATTCAATAACTAGTATCACGTTCTGAACTATTTTAATTTTTTCTTGCAATATCACCATACTCCGGGTTGGAGTTACTGATCTTCCACCAGGCGCCTCCCCAGGTGGCGGATAGGGGAATGCCGACCAGATATGGTGGGTACCGGAAATATTCCGGGGCGGACCAAAACCAGTACTGCTGCCTTGCAGTTAGTAGAGGGATCTACAAAGGCTAGGGGAAGATAACCCCGAACAAAAATATCATGGTGAGGGTAAGCAGCATCACCATTACCACTCAGAGGCTGAAGATGAATGACATCGGCTAGGCTCAGAGATGGACAGAGGGTGACATATTGAATGTCTACCTTTACTGCGAGGTCGTAGAGCTGACAACTCTACACCGCTAAAACATGTCAAGAAATAGTAACAGATGGTTCATGGATTCTCCTGGGGTAAAATATTCCGGAGGTAAACTAGTCCCTCATTCGGATCTCCGGGCTGGGACTGCTTCAGGGGGCTCTATGAACAGGATTAAGAAAGACCTTAGAATAGGAACGTGGAACGTACGAACATTATACGAAACGGGCGCTCTTCAGGTGGCAGTACACGAGACCGAGAAGTACGATAAGATAAGATAAAATTAATTTTATGGGCGGTAACAGCACTATGGCTTACGCCCGTCCCGATACGGAGGAAGCCCCTTATCTTGGTCATATTAAAATTTAGCTGTTAATTAAAATAATATAAAAAGAAGATATAAAAGATGAAGATGTAAAAGGTCTTCACACTCAACCTACTGGTGTAAATGGCCAGTATGACGAGGATGCCCGTAAATGGGCCCTCGCAAGCTAAAACAAAAATAGACCATAAAACTTAACAGCTAAGAAACATAATCAGATAAAATAAACGGAAATCATAAAAGTCACTGCAAAAACTAGTTAAAATATTACCGTTTAAGTTTATATCTCGGTTTCCCTTTCCTTCCCACGAGATTAAAATCCATATCCATCAGGGGGTCCTCAACCATGTCGGAGGACAAAGATGAACTTGGCTGATGGATAGTATGTGCAGACTCGTCCTCAGCTAATTGTGCAGCCAAAACGTTAGTCAAAGTCTTAATGCTCGTAGCGGGAGGTGAAGTTCGAGCTAATTTGGTGACTTTATAGGGACTAAAAGTAGGCTTAACCCGTGGAGCTCTAGAACTCTGCACAGGTGGTTTTTGTCCCTGACTCTGTGTCGGCGTATTGCCAGAAGTCTCTGATCCTTTGGGAGGCTTCGGAGGATCTACACGCACATCAGACTCTGTTTGTGTTGAGACATTAACTGTCTGGGTACCAACCGAGACAGTTTTAACTGCTATTTTGGCTACAACATGTGAAAACGCACCAGAGGGAAGGGTACGCTGAGACTCTCTTAATCGACGTTTAGCATCACTAGCAGATATCTTCTCTAATACCATCAGCTCTCTAATGCGTTTTTCCTCCTTAAAAATAGGACAGTCACGCGACCAGGCCGTGTGCTCACCCTTGTAATTAACACACTGAGGTTTCAGTGACTTACAAGGATCCGCACCATGGCTACTGGTTCCGCAAATTGCACATACAGCAGAGGTCACGTTACATGACGTGCTGGTGTGTCCATAATGTTGACATTTAAAACAGCGGAGCGGACTTGGTATATAAGGACGGACAGGCAAGCAATAGAAAGCTGCCTTCACGTCCTTAGGAAGCTCAGGCATGGCAAATGTCAAAATTAATGATCCTGTCTGTTGTAATTGGCCAGTCTTTCTGCTGTTGATGCGTTTAACATGCACTACGCCTTGACTGGCGAGTTCTCTTTTAATCTCCTCTTCAGGAACATCTTGAAGATCCCAACAAGTTATTACGCCCTGTGTAAAATTCAGTTGGCGGTGTGGCTCAACTACAACTTCAAGAGTTCCAATTGAGGTCATCTTCAGGAGATTATTTGTCTGCTTGTCAGTAGAAGTCTCCACTAATAAGGTGCCATTCCGAAGCTTTTTAACATTATGTAGCTCACCTGCAACATGAGTAAGTTGTCTTTGAATTAGGATATCTTCTTCAAACCACCCTGATTGTCTGTTTCGTTCTTTACTTTAATTACAAGATATCGTGTGATAGTTGGTACGATACTTGTCTGTTCCTCTACGTCTAGTTTCTCTTCTTTGTCACTGGTAGATTCATTAGCTGTATGCGCCTTCTTACTTACAGTGACTTTTTCTTCATTCTGTCTTTTCTTTCTCTGCTTTTCTTTTGGCGAAGGCGACTGATTTTTAGGATGTGGTGGAGCCATGGTGAATGAAAGCCGTAAATGCCCACACTTCTCCGTCTTCGTTCTGAGG